>CM021102.1:394471331-394482080 GCA_007115665.2 Sequoiadendron giganteum | reverse complement strand
GGAACGGGATCACAAATAGATAAACAAATATCTAAATGGGAAAGAAAATTCACCCAAGAAGGTTGCAAATTTTCCCAACAAGGTGGAAAATTTTCCTAACAAGGGAGCAGATTAGCCTGTTCTTTGGGAATGGGTGAATTTGACGACAAACAAACTTGCCTAAGAAATGGACAGACTCACCTGTTCAGGGAATAGGCAAAAATAGGGTCGCCTAAGAAAGTGCACCATAGGAAAATTCGCTTCTGACAAAGGAAAATTCGCCCAAACATACGACCTAAACTGGACTGAGATGTAGAATCATCCTTTTGCAGGGAAAAATTGCCTGTCTACAATGCAAATTCGCCTCTATAAGGGGTAAATTCATCGTTGAAGGTAGGGGTCGACTATACTAAAGGACAACAAACACGAAAAACAACAGACAAAAGGCTGGACTGACTCAACTGAAAAGAAAAGCATTGGTATCACACAATGAAGACACTCCAAGTAGCACAATCCTAAAATTAGTGATATGGGTTTGCAAACTTGATGTAGGCCCACCACCTTGAGTGGACAACCCAAGGTGAATACTATGTGATACCAGGGTGGTTCTTTGGAGCACCCTTTTTCACAAAGGTGGATAGCTAGCATTCCAATGGCACAAGGTCGTCAACGAATGCCACGGGCTCACCTTCACGCTCTCACTCGAGGACTATCATAGTCCACCATGAGGATTCCTATCTCAACCCAAGGGAGTACATGGTGAATAACTTCAGGGTACAGTTTACATCCCCTGCACTACACCAAGCTGTAGTTGAAACACGAGTCTCTATCTAGGCTATACAAGGCTATCTCGGGTGTCCTCGATATATGCAAGGTATGTGAGGCACAACCATGAACACCAGCCCGTCACAAGCATGATTCAGGAGCCCCAACAAGGTACTGGAAACTCGGACCAACTCTGCACGTCTTATCTAGGTATTGCCCTAGCTTCAATGCTTCGCTAAACATGACGTGATTGGATTGGGGTACAACTTTGGCTCTCCCCCCTTTATATACCCCACTGATAACATGTGGTTGGAATTGTCCCCTGAGTGATGAAATCCTAGGAAGGTCCCGCTAAAGGAAGGAGAAACTAGATGTTTCAGCTATTCCTCAAGCTCGCACGTAGCGCAAGGGGAGAGCTTAAAAGCACTAGCACCTCCTAGGTAGACTTGACTGGACTAAAGTGAACCACGATTTCTCATCACCTAGGATCACCAAATGGTGCAAGGGGATTGGATACATCAACAGTCCACTCAAAAGCACAACAAAAAATTCTATATTGACCCTTTAATTAATCTACGTGTGCCTATCTAGTATGGAAAATGACAGACATACTAACTAAAGGTCTTGGACCGATCATTCTGCAACAAATGCGTTAGTAGTTTGCAACCACCAGTCTTGGACAAACGAGAAAAATATGCACAAAGCATTAGCAAAAACCAAGGACACTCAGAAATAGACAAGTTAGCAGTTCAATACCTGAAAACAAAACTGAAATGATGTTAAAAACTAGAAATTCAATCCTCAGATTTACCTTAGATTCACCTTTGTGTGAGGCAAATTCACCCATCTAGATGTGCAAGTTTTCCCCTGTAGGTTGCAAACTCGTCCGTTCTCACCGATCAAGTTTGTCTGTTCTAAATACCAAGGCAAGTTTGCTCCTAATTGAAGCAAATTTTCCCTTGTAAATGAGCAAGTTCACCCTTGTAGGTGAGAAAATTCACCCCTGATGGAAAATTTGTTTGTCTGGCTAGGAAAATTCACCCGTTAGGGCAATTTCACCTTTTTAACTAAAGTTTGAACCTGCAAAACTCAAACAACAGAGAACATAAAAGTATAGAACTATGACGTGGGTCCCACAGGGTGTGCTAGAAATGTGTGCAGTGAAAATGTCCTAGTCTAGAATGCAAAACGAAACAAATGCAAGACAAAGGAAACACAACAACACCTCAATGATTAGCCTAGTTGAACTTGAACAAAATGAAAGAGAAGAGAGCGTTATACCTTGTCCAAGTTGATTGTTTGGTTGGCCCTGTTGATTGCTTGATTTGTGTGCTCCTTTCAATAGCAAATAACCTGAAACTAGATGCAAAATGATGTGGATGAGATGAGGAATACAATGGTGAATGTGGGTATTTGGTTAGATGCACAATGTGGATGCAAAATTAGCTCAAAGGTTGCAGCAATGGTGGATACTTGATAGTGTAAGTGTGTTTGAATGCATGAATGTTCAAAGTTGTTGAATGTTCCAAAAATTACAAATGAGAGAAAATTCCTCTAATTTTAGGGGAAGAGCCACTAAACAATGAAGGGTCAAGATGTAGCCACCTTGGACAAGATCAAGGGCTAGGGTGAGTTGAGAACTCACAAGCCCTCAAATCTGGACATGTGATGGGTGAGGTGTCAAAAAGGACATGAGGTGGAGGTACTTCCTTGTACCTTGGGAATTGACAAGATCTCCTCATAAAGGAGGTCCTTGTCCCCATGTGGGTGATGAGACTTTTGAGGAATTAAAAATTCCTTTAAAGACATAGGAAGAATAAAACTGAATTTAAAATTCACATTGGGAAGGGGTTGCCTTCTCCAAAAGGATAAAGCATTTAATAAAGGGTTGACTTGGGGGTAATGCCATAAATGGCATAAGGATTAAGGTGACCTAATCAAGTAATTAGATTGTTCAAAAAAGGGATTAAGGTGGTTAATGAAGGATTAAGGCAAGTGGGCTATGATGGAGGATGTGACATTAATCCTGATTAAGGGTGTGCACATCCTAATCAATGATTAATTAAATTAATCTATATTAAGGAAGGATTATGGAGGATGGGACAAGGAGATAGAATATAATTAATTTAAATATTGATTTAAACTCATAAAGGCAAATGACTAAATTAAACAAATTGGAATATTTATTTAATTTAGGGAAGGAAAGGGATAAAGGTAAAGTATTTAATTATTTAAATTAAATACCTTAGGAACATTAGGGAAAGGGGAAAATATTAATTAAATAAATCATTTAATTAATACCGATGGGAAATGCGGGATAGGAAAATAAAGGAGATGGATTTGACCTTATGGGAGAGGTCAAATTTAGATGTCTACACATAGTCAACCCATTTCCTTACTTAGTCTATATTCAGACGATAAACCAAGAACTTTCCCACCAATGATAGCTTGAGATCCTCTATTGCTTCATGAAATGGCTTGTTAGGAACATCCACTTATAAACCATCTGCTAAGAAGGAGATTGACTCCATAATCTATTTTAACATAGCTAGCAAACCTCCACCAACTAATCTGTCCACATATGAGATAGGATCCTCTTTTGAGAAAAAATAATCCAATCCATAAGAAGGGGACATTGGGGACTTGCCAAGGGTACATGCCAACACACTTGCAAAACAAGAGGCAGTAAAGCCTATAGTTGTACTAGGATGGGGAACAACATTTTTGGATGGGGGAGCCTAGCTGGGCCCCACACCAGACCAACTCATCTATGAAACCCTCAAAAAAAACTTTAGAAAATGTTGAATTACAGAGCAAGCACATTTTTTTTGTGCATCATTATCTTGTTATTTGAGAACAAGTGTTGAAATTTTTTGAGCACTTTAATCAATGCATATGTTTACTTCTCTATAAATTTATTCTTGATTTCATAATATTTAATAATTTGATAGAAAAATGTAATCAAATGTAAATCTTGGTCTTATGACATTTTTGTGTTAGAAAAACTATGCTATGATCAACTCTATATACATGTATATAATAAAATATTTGTAGAAATATATATTTATTAATCCAAGAGCTATGAAAATTGGTTTCTTAACCAATTTGAATGTCTCTTTCTGCACAAACACCCTCTTAAAATATTGATGGACCTTATTAGAATTAATGTGAGGGGTCTTAAAAATCCTACAAAATTTTAAATGAACTTTCCAACAAAATTCATCTTTCTAAGGAAGGATTGCACAATGCACATATTTCTTTATCAATGATAAATGGAGCTTTATCTTTGACTAAATTTAGTTAGGATCTATTGTAATTCTCTCTTTTGACATCACATAGCCAAATATATTACCTTGAGGTATCAAAAATATGTTTCTTCAAGTTACGTGAGTTTTTGAATTATTTGTACCTTTGGAAGAGCTCCTCTAGATGCACAAAAATATAATCCTTCTTCTCAGAGAACATTGTGAGGTCATCTAAATAGATCAAAATAATCTCATCAAGGAGTTCATTAAAAGCAATATTTATTATCCTCTAGAAGGAAGATTTAACATTATATAACCTGAATACCATCTAGTTGTAATCATAGGCAACCCACCTTGTAATGAATATTATTTCAAGAATTCTCTTCTTTGACCTAGACCTCCTTCTATTGTGAAGATTCATCTATTAGGAAAAATATTTATTTTGGAATAATCAAATATATTACCTAATTGGTTTCTCTCTTGGGTCCTTCACCTTGTTACTAAAGTTTACTTATGAAATTTATTTGTGTGTCTCAATTCATAAGATTAAGGCACATGTATAATATTATGTTGTCCTATGTCTCACTTTTGGCTATATTTACAAGGGTTTCTCATTATAATATTAAGAATTATATATATATATATATTCATCCTTTGATAGAATGAGACTATTCCTTAATTTTGAGTCTCTCTTGTGCTTTCATTGAAGCTCTTTGATCTTGGTTGGCTATACCTTTATAGCCAAATCTTACATGCTTTTAAAGAATTATATGTCAAATATTACATGATATTAGAGCTTGTGGATTAACTCATGTTAGTATTGTAAGAAATTTGAGTTGTAGAAATTATATCTTCTCTTGCATCAAATGGTGACCTACAAATTAACAACAAATTATTTCTTTTGGGGGGTTCTCTTTGTGGATTTATATCATAGGTAAAATAATTTACACCAGACACTATAGACACTATATGATTCATCATAGGAGCATTCAAATAAACATGTGTCAAATTAAAACCTCATTGACTCACCATGCCTTATTAGTATCAAATTGATGTCAACTTTGTTTTCCCAATTGACACCCTGTGCATACATTTTGACTTTCTTGAAGAATTGATGGAAACCCATCCACCATATCAGTCTTACTAAGAATACATAAATACTAATATTTAAATGAACATAGCTTTCATGCCAAATTTTATTGATACTCTCAACTATTGCAAGTTCCTATGCTTTTTATATTATGAGATCAACCAATTCATACAATCCCGTTTTACTAATACCAACAACAATCACATTGTTGTCTTGAAGGCTAGTTACCATACATTTTTTTCCTTGAAAATTTACATAAATATTAGGATTCTTAGTGATTTCACTTATAGATAGTAGGTTTATGTTCATGCCAAAGACACACTAAACATTCTTAAATATATAATTTACACTATTATTTAATATCATTAGAACATTCTTACATCCTTTTCCAAAGTGATTCCAACTATTACCCAAAGGAATAAATTTTTTACTACTCTTATTCTCAACAAAACTTGCATGCAAATATTTGTGATATATATAGTGTCAAGATGCACCAAAGTTGAAATACCAAGGTGTAGACCTAATAGACTAGTTTTGTGATGCCACATAAACAATGTTTTCTATTGTTCCTTGTTCATTCTCCTCAACAATATCTACATGTCATGACATATTTTGAATTCTTGTAAGATATTTTTTCACTTCCAACCATTTTTCTTGAAGTGTATTGACTCTTTAAAATAGTAGAATTTATTATTGAATCCTTACATTGAATTATTATTCTTTGAAGATTCATCTAGTGAACTAGATACTTTATTTATTTATTCTTTATTCTTGCTTTGTGTCTAATTGAATGCATTCTTTGTGAGTTTTGAAGTTGTTTCTCTTTACTACTTTCCCCATACCTATTGTAAGAGAAGTGATGAAAACTTCTCAAAATAAATTTCTTTAGTGTCTACAAGTAGTTGCAAAGACTCAACAAAAGAATCAAATCATAGTGAAAATAATGCATCATCAATGCAACTAAATCTTGATCATTCAATCGCCTTTCAATGGTTACCAATTGACCATTTGAATGCAAAAGATAGTTATAATTATATCCTTCTTACAACTTAGTGGATTTTTTTAAATATAAATATCTCCCATCTTCAAATATTTGATATTCTATCTTATGACTTTCCACAATGTTGAAGCTATAATAGCATTTATAACCTTTGTCACTAGTCCAACAATAACAAATAACTATATAAGAATTAAAGCTTCCTTATGCATTTTTCATAGTCTTTTAGATGATATTGAGGTCATTATTAAATTTTTAACATGATTTCAAGACTATGATACTCATAAACGGCGAGTATTTATGACTCCATAAACTCTAATTCTTATCAATCAACTTTTGAGAGTCTAGTGAAAAAATTGTTTGATTCCTACCATGAAAACACACTCCACTATACTTGGGATTGATGAATTTTTTTAAATAAATACATTTATTAAATCACTACTACTATTATGCTAAAAAACCTTACATGCCAATATTTCAAATATGTCTATTGTCAAGATGTACCAAACTCTAAATACTAAGTTGTAGAATTAATAGACTAGTTCTATGATGCCACAAAATTAAAGTTACTTCTTGTTCCTTTTTCATCCTCAATAATATTTACATTTCATGACTTATTTTTACTACTTGTAAGATATTTTTGTCACTTCCAACTATTTTAATTGAAGTGTCTCAAATATTTACAATAGTACTATTTTTGTTTGAAGATACAACTAGTGATCTAACTACTTTTTTTATTCTCTATTATTTCTTTGTGAACTAAATGTGCTTGTGGTGTTTGAATTTGTCTCTCTTGAATATTCTCTCCTTCATTCCTTTTGTAAGAGAATTGATGATAATTTCTCAAAATAATTTTCTTGTCTACAAGTAGGTGCAAAGACTCAATGAAAGAATCAAATGATGGTGAGAAATTATGCATCATAAATGCAACCAAATATTGATAATTCATTGGAATTTATAAAAGAGTTTTTTAATAATAAATCTCTCTAGCTCCATATTCTTGAGTATTCTTTTATGAATTTCCCATAATCCTAGAGCTATAATGGAATTTCTAACCTCTATCACTAGTGCATTAATAACAAATAATTTTATAAGCATTAAATATTCCTTATTCCTTTTTCATAGGACCCTCCATATGATCTTGAAGTCATTAATACTTGTTTAATATGATTGATCAAGACTATGATAGTCACAAATGGTGAGTATTTTATTTCTCCATAAACTCTAATTCCTTTTAGTCAACTTCTAAGATATATCAAAAGAAATATTTAGATTCTTATCATGGAAACACACTCCAATATACTTGGGATTGATGAACACAGTTAAATCAAGAAATTTGTTATATTTGGAACAAAATCAATTTATAACAATGTTTTAGACTACACTAGACACAATGTGATAAATTTTTAGGAAAAAATTATTCAAGATTTAAAAAATATTAAATTAACAATATCCTTTTAGAAAATTTACAAAAATAATTAAATTCAAGGACTAGAAAATTCTAGAAAAAAAATAATTTACAAAAATGTGCAATATTCTAACACTCACAATGTGGCCATGTTTTAGATTAAAATACCTTCCTTCTAAAAAGTCATATAATTAAAACAAAAACAAAATGTTTTCTCATGTAATTTATTGTAACACAAAATTTGATCACCTATTGGAAGTTAAGCCAAGTTTAAGACTAATTAGACTAACTAGAAGTTAAGTCATTTTGACAATTTGTCTTGAAGGAAAAATCTACCTCCCATTAAAGGTAGAAAATAATAATCCCTTGTGCCACCATAACCTGCTAAGACTTTGATTATGTCTACTAGTAGATACATAATTTTTACCACAAAAATAATTGTGGAGGAGAATGAGAGGAAAAAATCATTGTTGTTTTATAGTTTCTTTGAACCAAAATTATCTTCACAAGCTTCTTACTTTCAAGGATTCAGACTAGAATGTCACATTTATGCAAGCCTTTGCTCAATCCAGTCCAAAATTCCAGACTAGAATGTCACATTTAAGCAAGCCTTTGCTCAATCCAATCCAAATATTCCTCTTTCAGTAAGATGTTTTAATTTTTTTGGGAGATAATAGGATTTAGAATGAAATGAGGGGTACCTTTATAAAGAATCAAGGAACATGCACGAGAGTAGTCATAGGGTGGATTCTCTTATCTGTGCATTATAAAGACAACAAAATTTCTACCTTTTGAAAATAATGAAACCATATTATCTGTGCACTATAAAGACACCACCATATTAACTTTGTAATGAGAAAATAATTTTAAAAATGATCTAAACACCTAATAGTGAGCATTATAGCATACTTTAGAAGACTCACCATACTTTATCTTCTCTTGTCAATTCTTGTTGAACCACTACCCAAGATACTCGATAACACTAGGATTTGAATTAGAAAAATAAATCGATCGCCTTAGCTATTTATGAAGATTTGATACCATATTAAATTATTATTCTTGGGCCAATGAATATTAAATTATAAATTAATTATTGTATAATCCAAATAATAAAAAAACAAAACCTATTATCTAGGAAAAAACACCCAACAATCTACAACCTACATGAAATAACTTACAGAAAAGTGCTAATGGTAGCACAATAATAAAAAATATAAGAATAACATATATCTCAAAATGATAACATTAATATATAATAAAAATATGGTTATTTGTGGTCAAAAATTGGTAGATCCAATCATATTTACATAGTCATGAGCATAAAAGGCAAAATAAGGCATCAATAGAAAAATTAATGCATTTAAAAATAGACCAGTGAATCACAATATTTAGAACTTAAGTATTATGAAAATTGAATTTCAAAACATGTTCAACTCCTATATAGTTTTAAAGTCAAACTATGTTTACAAATATCTCACAAACTATGAGGAATTTGATTTTTTTGACTGAGCAGACCCCCTTAGGACTATATTTTAAAAAAAATAGGCCACATTTTCCACCTATTTGTTACCTATCCCAATTTGGTCCTCTCATTATGTTGATAATTTTGGTATAACTAATCAATAACCCCTTGATAGATTTAAGTGATCAATATGGTTGTTGGCCATAGAAATTAGAACAAATGAATCTCAAGAAATTTTCTTAGAAAGTATGGATAAGTAAATTAAAATAATAAAGTTAAAATAGTCTACTATACTCTAACAATTGTTGAAGTTGGAAAATCTATTTAACATTGATGACCTTGACAACTAATTGATTGGACTTGATTCCAAATACAATATTATGAGACAACAATTTCAATAGAATGAGTAGTCATCTATGGGACAATACCCTTTGAGTGGACCACATCATGGAGGGTCACAACATACACCTAAGTTGAATTTACATAAATTTGATGATGATGACCTCATTAGTTTTATAGAGAAAAACTACTTTTCCATTAATCAAAATCCAACTCAAAAACTCCCATAGCTTCATCTAACCTAGAATATGAAGCTATAAAATTGTCTGAGAAGTTGGATAAAACATATGGCATGCCCAATTTTGATAATACCTACTCAATTTGACCCAAGTGAATATGATGAATTATTTATTAGGGGCATTGAATAAATTCACTATGTGGCTACTAAATTTTTTGAAAACTTAGTAAATTAGAAAATTAGGCAAAACGATGTTTCCTCAAAAGTTCCTTTATTAGTGTCCTATTGGAAGATATTATTGAATTGAAAATGATTAAACTCGCCAACTTGATGGAGTCTATTAGGTTGGCTAATTTAGCTAAGAATAAATTATTTTCCCAACATCTATATAAACTACCAAAAATTAGAACTTTAAACCACTTTGACCATCACCATATTAGGACAACTAAACAAAATAAATAAAACACCTTACTCATAGGGAGGTAGATGCTCACGGAGTGAAAGGGTTGTGTTACATTTATGATGATAAATATGAAATAGGTCATGAATGTATAGAATAAAACCTATATCTACTAGATATGAGGCACCTTCTATGTGTTTCCACATTGGATGCCTACAAAGAAATTCCACTTGAGAAAAATCTTGAAGAGATTAGTAAGAGTGATGATTTTGTCCTTGATTTTTCTATGTATTTATTAGCAAGGATCACAAAAACCTAAAATATGAAATTGTTAGGATAGTTCAAGTGGCATCACTTAACCATCATCATCAAATTTGGAAGCATTTGTTTCTTAATTGACCCTAAGGTGGCCAAGTAGGCAATTTTTTATGTGTATCCATGCAAAAACATTGAGGTGATGATTATTAATGGAGGTTAATTAGCTTTCAATGGAAAATATAAAAATGTGAATGTTGCAATGGGGTGAATACAATATGTATTCTAATATGTTTACACTTCTATTAGGTGATTACAACATAGTTTTAGGAGCTTAGTTGCTTTGCATCTAGGAACTATTTTGTGGAATTGTTTTTAAATATGGATACAATTCATGACTAATGGGAAACAATATACCTTAAAGTGCATGATAGTAGGACCCAAAAAAATTATTAGTTCATATCATAATGAAAAGTTACTAAAACGGTCCCTAAGGAGTTTTGGTAGAAATTTTTGGTGTTAAAACAAAAAAAATAGTAGATTCAACTAAATCCCTAAACTTGAAATTGATCCTTGACAAGTAATATCAAGTATTTGTAGAACCTTGTTGGCATAACAAATAGCACCTCTG
>CM021102.1:394288408-394470482 GCA_007115665.2 Sequoiadendron giganteum | reverse complement strand
GAATGAAAACTAAATGAAAGCTCCATCTATACATAAGAAATTCCAAAATAAATGTGCAAGAGATGTGGAACAACAAGCTAACTCGGAAAGAGGCGTCAAGTAAAGTGTTGGATATGATGTCTATCCTGAAAAGGTGGGATGTCCTGATCTAGAGTTCACTAGCCGTGATCTCGAGAAAGTAACCCCTCCACAAGGTTGTTGACTGCATCACCATATGGGGCATTGATACTTCTTTGCAGCACACTATGTCTTCACAGCATCTCCTTACCGCCTATGATCTAACTCTGAAGTTATCCTCTACTCTTAACTGCCTCATCAAATAGTACTGACATGATTGTAAGTTGATCTAACTTACAACCAATGAAATCTCCACTAAAAATACCATGGATGAGCACCTGCAACTCTAACTGAATGTCGGTGAGCTCGATGTACTCACCACCCTCATGTTTATACTAGCAAGGAACTCGAAACAAGAAATTTCTCACGTACTGAAGTACACTAGCCATGTGTTCTCTACTCTCTGCCAACTTTGAATCCATTGTCTCCTGTATTTTTGCCTTGAAGATAATTATGTTATCTAAGTAAAAATAGATTCCTTAGCTTCTTCATCGGTGATTGAGTCATATGTCATCCTTAGATGAGATATCATGATTTCATCTCTTGGTTTTTCAATCACCAAGTCTCTCTCTGATTCTTGAATCTGTAGATGGATTTTGTGGGCATTAACCTCAACTGATATAATTCTATAAGTACTAAGTGACCCGTTGTGACAAACTCCTCCTCCCAATATTTCAGGAACTTCCCGTATACAACTAGTTGATTAAGATGATTTTGCTCTATTGGTAGCTCTAGCATCTGTGGGAGCAAGGTAGTGGCATTCTCAGTGTTATGTATAAGGTTAGAGATATACTGGTGAAGCTATTGGATTTCAGCCTTGAGGGTTACTTTTTCTTCTTCATCCTTCATGACTATTCTTTATGCTATCTATTGCAACCTGAAGGAAATCAACCTCTATTTGGCGTGTGCTTTTACCAAGGTTGACCTTTATCACATTGAAGTGTTCAACTTCTACTTCATTCAAGTTCTTATCCTTTGGGGTGCAACGATCTCTTTTATGATCTCCTTGTTAGCATTCCTCTCTACATGAACCTGCTTCTTTATTCTCTTATCTAGTGTGTCCTAGTAGACATGATCAAAATCTGAGAAGTCTAGTTTGTAGGACAACTTCCTCCTCTTCCTGCCCAGCTAACTCTCAAGCCAAGAAAAGTCTCAACTAATCTCACCGGAAGGTTCGGTGCTAGTCATAGGAATACTTGATGAGTGGGAATGTGTAGAGGTATTGCTACGTGGTGACGAGTCTAGGTCCAAGTCAATGTGAAATAGAACTGAAGACTCTTGTGGTGTTGGAGATGGAAAAGGAGGTTGTACCTCTAGATCTGGCATGCTTTGAACTATATTTGTGGCTATCTCCACATGTGTTTTTTGTAACAAGTTCCCTTTTAAATTATCAGACACCTTGTTTCCTTTAGGAGGGTTTCTCATTTTCTTTTCTTTTGGTTTTAATGAGGATGGTAGTGAAGATTCCACTGGTGGAGGCTCTGTACCTGGCATGACTACCCTCCTTGTCTTCTTGCTATCCAAGTAGACTATACTATTTTGAATAACTCTGCTTGATCTCTCTTTCACAGATGAGTATTCCTTGGAAAACCAATCGACAGCTGGAAGTGATTGTGTATCAACCTGTTCTCTAAAGAATTGAGGAAGTGTATCCCCATCATCATCTGAAAATCCTCCCACATCCTCTGATATGAAGATAGATATCTATGAGAGGGTGAACCCATTGTAACTACGCTGGCACACCTCAAAATTATCTTCGTAGTTGACCTAGTAATCCTCCATAGAAGGCTTGTGGTAAGAGTGACTGCCAAGGCGTGTTGAGTAATAACCCCAAGGGTCATATGAGTGTGTGCCAACAAGATACTTAAGATTAAGTCTTGCTAACTCATGGCCCACAACCTTTGTTTCAACTATTATTTTGCACCTATAGATTCCCATTTGCAATGGAAAATTGGCAGCTGGCTTGTCTTGTGGCTTAGATGTGAATGAACATCGTGTAATTGCCTCAAAAATTCCATGAAAATAGTATTATCCGAAGGATAACGAGGTAGCATGGTTGGATTTCCTGCATATCCATAGGCGTGAATGTAGGTATAGGTAGGGAATTGAATGAACCAATCCGCCCATTCTACCATTGCTTCTATGTGATGCAGGAGCATCTGGATGTATTCAAAAATTGAGGCAGTTGACAGTGAAGTGGCAGGTTTTCTAGTAATGGAATGAAGCTCCATATGTTGGCTAGAGTCGTACGTTAAGGATGAGAAGTCACATATTAAAGGGTTTGTTGTTGAGTATCTCTAGTTTACCCACCAAAATTTTTAGAGGTGCGCATGAATATTTGGTTGAGTTATGGATGTCTATGTATAGACAACTGTTTAGTTGTTCTAGTTTATATTCCTGAAGGAAGATGATGCAATTCTGATGGCTAGAGATGTTGCACACGTTCCTGAGGTGATTCATGATGATTGTGGATTTTTTAGAGCATGTGTTAGTGGTCCACATCAATCATGGTGTTCACGCTTGGTGAATTTATTTTGTGAGTTTGAAGTTTCCATGTTCTTGGCCAACAAGGTGTTGTAATGTGTTGTGGATCTTTGAGGATTAAATTATGAAGGTGTTTCATGTTTGAGGATGTTGATTTGGGTCCTTGCTTTGTTGTGGCCAACATTGGTTGGTGTGCATTGTAATTTTTTCATTGTTTGTGGCTGACCTATTTGGGTTTGCATGTTACATTGTTAGCCATTGTAATTGGGCCAACTTGTTAAGGGTTAAATGTTGCGCGGATGATGTAAATAGAAGGGAGAGGATTTGTTATGACATACAGAAGAGGAATGGATCAATAAGGTGATCAATAGTGCAAATTATGAAGTATGATGATGAAGTATTCTGATTCAAAAGAATCTCAGAGCAGAGAGGGAATGTAGAGCAGGAAATGGAGTCAATGGCAGATTGTTGTGAAGATTGCCATTATTTGAGTTATTTGTAATCCCTGGGTTACGACCTAGAATCTATTAAGCCCGAGTGGCATTTGTAATGTGTTTTGAGATTTAATATAATGCATAATGAGCTTTGAAGGCTGGGTTTTTCCCTTTGAGGGTTTTCGCAGGATAAATCTTGTGTCTGGTGCTCATGAATATTTTTTATCTTTATGTGGATTAGTTGTTAAATTACTTTACATATCTGTTGTGATCATGGAGTTTGTAATTTAGGATGCAAGGTTGGACTATCCTTAATTGGATCCTCCTACCTTGACTACATAGATTGGTATCAGAGCTAGGTTCATTCCTTGCAATATTGTCAGAGTTTGCACAGTCCTGTTGAAGATTTGTTGTGGGGTGGCGGATTAAGGATCTGACCTGCAGCTACAAAGGACTTGTGTAAAGATGGTTGGAAGAAGAAATGGTAGATGAAGTGGAGCACGTGGAAATGCAGACCCAACTGTAATGGAAATTTTGAGAGGAATTGTTGCTAGATTGGAAGCAGTCAAAATGGCCCAAAGAAGAGGTCGACTAGTTGATGACATGAGTGATGAGGAAATAGAATAATAAGAAGAAGTTGCAAGAGAAGAGCAACCTGGTCTTGATCAGGGAGAAGAGAGGTTCATAGGAGACCTAACTAGAGTGAACACTAAGCCACACTTCGATCCATTGGATTATAATGGTAAGTTGGATTCAGATGAATTGCTTGATTAGATAACAAAGATGGATAAATACTTTGATTTTGAAGGTACCATAGATGACAAGAAGGTGAAATTTTCATGTACAAAGTTGAAAGGACATGCATCCCTTTGGTGGGAACACTTGGAAAGAGATAGGCAAAGAAAAGGAAAGGAGAAGATAAAATCATGGGATTGGATGGTGAATAAGTTGAAGACAAAGTTTATGCCTGCAAACTATTAGACCAGTTTGTTCTAAAAATTATAGAATTTGAAGTAAAAGAGTCAAGTGTGACAGAGTATGTTGAAGAGTTCTACAAGTTGAATATTAGATCTGGACATTCAAAAGATGAGACCGAATAAGTAGTTAGATATATGAATGGTTTGAGGTCGTCTATACAAGATGAGATCAGCTTGATCAATTTGTTGAGTGTGGAAGAGGCATATCAGTGTGCCCTAAAAGAAGAAGAGAAGCTGAATAAAAGACATGAGCAGAGATAGAGAGGAAGAGGTGGAAGATTTCAGAGAGGAAGAATATTTACTAGAGGAGGAAGAGGACATTTTTCAGATCAGAATAAAGATAAGGAGGTCAGTAAGAATGATAGTTCATACCATACAAATGATGGAAACCCTTACAAAAGAGGAGGATATGCTAATCATAATGAAGGGTACCAAAGGGGTGAAAGAAGATTTGTTAGGGAATGAACTTGTTTTCAGGTTTGGAAGAAGAGAGAATCAAGCACTGAATGTCATCAAGAACCTAATACCAGAGAAGCTAATGAAAGAGAAGTTGTAAAGGATGCAAAGATAGTTTGTGTAGATGAAGAAGAACATGTTGATACAAAATTAAATTATCTAGAGGAAGGGGAACCCTTGGATGAATCAAATTGGATAGTGGAATCGGAAGAAGGTGAAGCATTGATTTTAAGGAGAGAGTTTATGAGCTAGAGTGAAGTAAATGTGAATGAAGGAATAGAAAAGGACATTGATCTTGAGGCAACTTGTAGGGTAGGCTTGCTCAGACCGCTGACCATTGAGGCAATGCAAGGCCTGCAAGTAGATCGCCGAACCTTGACCATGACAAGATGAAGAACCTGAGGCAACTTGCAAGGTGGGCTTTCTCAGATCACCAACCAGTGAGACAGTGTAAGGCTTGCAAGTAGAGCACTGAACCAATTCAAGGAGAAGAACTTGAGGCAGTTCATAGGGTGGACTTGAACAAAATGTCGACCTTGAGGCAGTTGCAAGTACCTGTGAACCAATCATTGAACCTATGCAAGAGATAACATTGGATTTGATACAATATATACCAAAGTGAAGAGGCTCAATTTTCAAATAACCTTGAGAGTCTGATGCAGGAGCATCCATATGTATTAAGAAATTAAGGCAATTAACAGTGAAGTGGCAGGTTTGCTAGTAATGCAATGAAGCTTGGTATGTTGGCTAGAGTCGTGCGTCGAGGATGAGAAGTTGTGGATTAAAGGTTTTTTTGTTGAGTATCTCTAGTTTATCCACCAGAAGTTTCAAAGCTGCGCATGAAGATTTGATCGAGTTATGCATGTTTGTGTACGTGCAGCTGTTTAGTTGTTCTAGTTGATGTTCCTGAAGGAATATGATGTGATTTTGATGGTTGTAGATGTTGTGGATGTTCCTGAGGTGATTCATGATGATCGTGGATGTTTCATAATGTGTGTTGGTGGCCCACATCGATCATGGTGTTCACGCTTGCTGAATTTATTTTGTGAGTTCAAAGTTTCCATTTTCTCAGCCGACAGGGTGTTGTAACGTGTTGTGGATCTTCGAGGATTAAATTCTGAAGGTTTTTCGTGTTCAAGGATGTTGATTTGGGTCCTTTCTTCGTTGTGGCTGATGTTGGTTGGTACACATTGTAATTTTTTCATTGTTTGTGGCCGACCTATTTGGGTTTGCACATTACATTGTTAGCCATTTTAATTGGGATGACTTGTTAGGGGTTAAATGTTGTGCGAATGATATAAATAGAAGAGAGAGGATTTGTTATGACATACAAAAGAGGAATGGATCAATAAGGTGAATGATAGTGTGAAGTATGAAGCACGGTGATGAAGTATTTTGATACGGAAGAATCTTAGAGCAGAGAGGGAATGTAGAGAAGGAAATAGAGTCAATGGCATATTGTTGTGAAGATTGCCATTATTTGAGTTATTTGTAATCCCTGGGTTGTGGCCTAGAATCTATTAAGCCTAAGTGGCATCTATAATATGTTTTGAGATTTAATATAATGAGTAATGAGCTTTGAAGGCTGGGTTTTTCCCTTTGAGGCTTTTCCCAAGATAAATCTTATGTCTGATGTTCATGAATATCTTTTATCTTTTTGTGGATTAGCTATTAAATCCCTTTGCATATCTATTGTGATCATGGGGTTTGTAATTTAGGCTGCAAGGCTAGACTATCCTTAATTGGATCCTCCTACCTTGACTGCATCACTCTAGCAACTGCTGAGATATGAACATGCAGTTCTTGATCTAGGTTCCTTACTGTGTGCATCAAGAATGCTTCATGCACACACTTGAAATGTCGCTCGAACTTTGTGAACTCAAGCTGGTCATTATATTGATGAACTTTATGTACACTGAGAATCCCTATAGTGTTCAACCCTCTAAATTGACGTTGGTAAGTAATCAGGTATATGAGATACAAACACATGTGAAATTTGTGGGCAACCAAGAAACCAGTAATCTGCTTGTGGAGAACGTCACTGATCAAAGAGGCCAAATCATAATGCTCTTGCTTAGAAATAATCTAAACAATGAAGTAGTACATCCAAGGCTGAAATTTGTGAACATCTCTGTGATCGAAAACACGATTAAGAAGAGTGATCAAAATTGCGTATTCATCCTTGAATTCTCCACAACCCACATTGTTTGGCAATTTAAATTTCTTCTATTTTAACCACCTTTTTGCCATTTTGCTCTGACACATGTCCCTATCAACATTGAATTCCTTTTTCACACTGATCCATGGTAATGACCAAGTTGTTCGGAAGTTGAGGAATACCAAAACACCTCTCAATGTCTTGGGGCTTGAGACTGCAAATCACCTGTCCATCTGCTGATTGAATTTCTCGGGTAGTAGAATTGTAATGCTTTACACAAGAGACCATGAATTCTATGCAATGAATTGAAATAGGGGGTGAAGCTACCTCTAGCAACCCATATTCTTTAATGATTTGAAGTTTATTTGAGCTTATTTTTTACCCTTTCAAGTCAACTTTTGGATTTACCTTATGCAAATCCGTGTTAGCCGTTTAGATGAAGTCATGAATTAAGACCAACTTGGTCTTGAATTTGGTCTGTGTGTACTACATTTGGAAAAAACTCGCCTATTGACTGTAAACACGACTATGTTCTGACAAATTTCTCTGAAAAGCCAAAAATGCTCCTGATGAGGCTAAAAATAGCCTGTCGAAGGGCAATTTTTATGAAAAATTATGAGACGTGGGTTTTGTGTAGAAAATAATTCTAAGCAAACTTGTAAGGTCAGAAATCTAAAAAAATGCCTTTTAGCTTGACATTCAAAGACTTTCCCGAAAAAAGCAACTAGGGGCAGTAGGGGCTACGGGGGCAAATTTTTCCAAAAAAAACTAGAACATGGGTTTTGTGTAGAAGATGATTCTAAGCAAACCTAGATCCTTCATTTTGAAAAATACTGACTTTTACTCTACCATGCAAAATAATTTTGAGGGTTTAGGTGCCAACTACAAGTAAAAACCCTGATATGGAAAAGGAATTATCTAATTGAACCTCACTTTGTTTAACAAAAACTGACTTGGAGTTAGAAATAGGTGCCACCTTTTATAGTTCAGTTTAACTCAACATGCAAAACTGACATTGAGTCTCAAAATAGGTGCCACCTTTAAAATATTGAAGAAATACGCCTTAAGCAAAATTGACTGGTGAAACTGAAGATTTTAATATTATTTAATTGAGTTAACTGAATTCCATCTTTATGGGTTGGCTTACAATTGCATGTTGATTCCAAAAAGTCAAAGTTTGACTTTCTAGGCATCCTCCTTCAAAATTCAAGTTTTTTTAGCTAAGTTCCTATTTTGTAGCTCATTGAAAATGTCACCACAGCCTCTGTTGAAATTTGATTTCTTGGTGTCCGGTTGATCTTGGAGCTAAGCTGACACACCCACTGTGTAGCCAGAATAACTCTGATGAAATGTTTGTTGGGAGCTATGAGTGCTAAAAACTGAGTTTGGTACCTCAAAAACAAGGGCGCCTTTCTCAAAAAGACTACACATGACACTAAACCAATTTTTTGTTTTGCCATTTCATGCTTCAATCTTCTGTTGTCGGTGAATAATGACTCTCGTCAACTGGATGTTGGATCCATCACATAGCTAGAAGAATTCTACAAAGAATGATTGTATGTGCAGTGTGTGAAAGCTAGTTTAAGGCCCTCAAATGCAAGGGCGCCCCTGACCTGCAAGGGAGCAAAATGCATTTTGACTAATTTTACAAATTGTAACTTTCAACTGAACGTTGTACTTTGACCCTTGCTATCAGGAGCTGGATTGCTTAGATACGTGAGTCATTGATCTCATTGCAAACTTGGAACAACTTGGAAGAGATATTCCTAGAAGTGACAAATAGAGAAAACTGCTTCTAAGACCTCCAGTAGAAGGGCACCTTTTTCAAGGGAGTATGTAGATTCCACACTTAGCCATTTTTTTGCTTGTTTTCATTCTTCAATATTTTCCATTGATTCTTCATCCACGGGCATTTGACAAACCCTGAGGGTTGACCATTGGATTCACTGAATAGCTAGAAGGATTCTGCACAAGTCTCATGAAGATGACGGTTGCTAAAAACCTCATCTAGCTGGCCAAAAGGCTAGGCACCCCTAGCTTGTAGAGGTACAGTTTGATATTTCCATTTTTATTTTCCCTCTATTTTACTTGCTTGCTGGAACAACTGCGACAGTCACTCAACACATCTGATGATCTCTCAATTGGATGCATCACGGAGCTAGGATGAATTAGAAGAGATCCCCCGAAAATGGAATCTGCAAATTCATCCATCTAACATGTCTAATTCAAGGGCACCCTTGGCCTACAAGGGCGCATAAACTACAAATTTGAATGTCTTTGTAATGTGTAAATTCTCTGTAACTTTTGCTTTCGCCTCCGATTGCCAGAGTTCCACAAATCAGATGGACTCGCTTGATAGCTTGTCAGAAAGATGATTGAAAGACAAAGAGAATGAATGTATTTTCAACTAGAAACAATTGAATCTAAGCCTCCAAATTGAAGGGTGCCCCTAAGCTACAGGGGCACATATTTTCTCTAGACTTGATAATTTTCTCCATTTCATGCTCTGTGAACACCGTGTTGCTTGGTGAGTTGATCATGTAGAAGCATTATTTTGGCTGATGTGTGTGCGTGACTATATTTTACCATTTTTTACGTGTACGGACACTACAAGGTTGACTTGCACGTTGATTGCGCAAGCATCTCCCACGTTACAAAGTGAAGTGTTTCTAGACAGAATATTTTTTCCAATTTTTTCCATTTGAAAATCCCCTCTGTCATGAAGCATCTTTTACAACATCTTTCTCCATAGAATCTTCTGCTTTGAGTTTCAGGCTTATATTTTGACACCTAGTACTGGCCAACTACCATTGACGACCTCGGGGGTCCTAACTTTTCTCCTAAAAAAGTGAAAACTACCCACTAGGCTTAAACTGACTTTTAATTGAAACTGGCTTTTAATTGAAACCGACTTTTAATTGAAATTGACTTTACCACTATGATCGTGATACAAAATAAGCCAATCAAAATTAATTTCAGCCAATTCTGGAAAGTTTCTATTTTTAGGGTTTTTGACCTAAAAACAAGGGTCCGAAAACCCTAATTTTCAAAATTTTCAAAATTTTCCAGTATCTTCCTAACATCACACTGACCAAAAGCCCATACTTGATTTTCCCAAAAATTGAGTTTTGACATCATTTTTACAAGGTTTAGACCATTTTAAGCAAAATGCCTTAATGAAGCAAAAAAAAAAATGGTTTGGGTACAACAAACCTCAAGGATTGCCACCTTAATGCTCACAAGGTCATGCATTACCATTATTTTTGAGTATTCAACCATTAAAAGATTCACCATATTAGTACCTATATGAAGAATTTTTTTGAAAATGGTCTAAGAATTTCTTGATGTAGGGGTCATTTGGAAAAGTGTTAGACCTTATTCATCCTTGGCACTATTGGTCCAAAAAGGATGGTTCATAGAATTTTTGTGTGGAACTTTGAGAGCTAAATAAAATTACTATCAAAGATAAATTCCCTATTCTTGTAATTGATAAATTGTTAGATGTGAATTGCGTGGAGTGTACTTCAAATTATATTTATGGTTACATTGACATTAGATTTAGTTATGGGAAGGATATATCCCTAAGATGTCTTTTCAAATTTATGAGGGTCATTATTAATTGTTGGTGATGTCATTTGGCCTCACAAATGCACCATCCACATTATAGAGTTTCATGAACCCAAATTTTTAACCATTTGTTTATAAAAGTATTCTTCAATGACATGGAAAGATTATCTAACTTTCTTGGACTATACATTGTAACTTATATAAAAAAACATTATGTTTGAAGCATTCTAAATGTTATTTTGGTATAATAGAGGGGAATAAATCAACCATATTATCTTAGTGGAAGGTGTTAAGTTAGATCCCAAGAAAATTAAGGACATACAAAATTTTAAAAAATAAAAATCTTAAAAGTCTTTATAGATTTTTAGGTATCACTAGTCATTACCACAAATTTAAAACTATGGCCAAAATATAGATCCTTTGACAATAATTTTAAGAAAAAATGCATTCATGTGGTGTGAACTAGTGGATCATGCCTTTGACCTTCTTCAATATGGTGTGTATTACATCCATTCTTTCCATTCTTGATTTCTTCAAACCATTTATCATTGAAAATGATACTTTTGGGGTGGCGAATGGTGTAATTTTGATGCAAGAAGGTAGGCCCTTGACATTCACTAGCAACGCTCTCATGACAAAAGGCTGGTAAAAAGTACCAATTAGAATAAAATATCCATTATTTACATTGTCACTCATTGGTGATCATATCATTTGAGGAAAAATTTCTACATCAAGAAGGGTCATGTGTCATGCCCACTTTTTACATGGCTAAACATCAATACACACCAAAATTTTCACAACACCACATGAAACAAGACAACTTTTAAGGGAACGTCAACATACAGTGTGAGATAGAGGTGCAAAAGACATGACCTAGGAACAATTCTATCTCAATCCCCATCATGTAGCAACCTATTTGTTCTAGATGCTAAAAAGGTTTCCTATTCATTTATAGTTTTCTATGTTAATGAGGTTTAAGTTCAAGGTTTAGACACTACATCTAAATTTATAAAGAAAAAAGTAATGTGCTATTTAGTAATTTCTTAGTAATAGTTGACAAAAATAATTCAAACTAAATCATTTATATATATAACACTTTAGAAATTAAGACAATGTTTGATTTCAATAGACAATTTTAAAACCACAACTAAAATAATGTTATAACTGAATATACTATTGGATCTTCGATATTAATTTCCAAATAAATAATGAAAAGACACAAGATTCATCAAACATAATTCTAATTAATATGTTTATATGATTAAGACATAATTGCATTGTTTTCTGAGTCTCTTACTCTAATATTTTCAAGGGGGCACGAGGCCCCTCCCATTGGGTTCAATCCTCCATGGGGTTGCCTCCCTAAGCCCCATGGGTGGTGCATAGGCCAGCCATGTTGGCTTGGGGTTGACCCTCTTTATTAAATTTAAATTAGACACTTTAAATTAATTTTTTTAAATAAGCACTTTATTAAATACAATTTATTTATTTAGAAATATATAATATATAAAATTTAAATATATATTTATTAAATATAATTTTACGTATAATATGTGAGTAATAGTTAATTAATTTATATATAATATTCTTGCATTTATTATTTTAAAATATATAATTTGGTATGTTTTTTGAATATTTTACCCATGACCTAAATTGTGAAAATGATTTCTCTTCAAATTCGAAATAAATAAAAAAACTCTATTTTAACTTCTTAAATCAATGTGAGATATACCAATGTTTCTTTTTCCTAAATTCCATAAATTTATTTATGGTAATTAATGCCAATGTGAAGAATGCCTTCCAAGTTTAACAAATTTCCATTAATTAGTTTGACAAAGTCTAACTCCCAAAAACTTAATAAGTTTTCTTCCATTTATATAACAAATCTAACTAATCTGTGTGTACTAGAAAGGATTAACTTTATATTTATTTATGCCCAACTTAAAAATAATAAATCATAAACAACAATTCTTTCTTTATATTTTTTTCAAACTATCAAAGAGTGACACACTCAATTTCTAAATTGAAATCCTAGTATTTTCACCCATGGGGTTATTAATCTTTACAATTTTTCTCATGGGAATCAACATGTATCCTCTCATAGATTTTGTGTTCTCAAGATGGAATTCTCCCTTAATGTATGACCCTAAAAAGAGGTGCATCAAGAAAAGAAAATAAAACAACATGGCCAATGGGCTCTCCACCCAACCATAGGGTTGTAATTCAACCCACCTTTGAGCTATGGGTCACATATCTCTCCCATGTTGCACATTTACATCATTTTTGTCAAAAAAAAAAAAGTAACCTTTAAATACATTCATATCAACACAACACCTAACATTCACAAATGAATTTTCTCACAATACAATAACCTTTATCAAGCCCTCACTATCACAACAAATACGCTCTTTATCACAACAAATACCCTCTTGTGAACCTTCAAGGGTAGAATATTTACCATGTAAGAAAATAACTCAAATGAAGCACACCACTATCTCCTCTAAAAAAAACAACAAAGATCTCAAATATTTGCACATTTTCCTTTCACGAAAACTCATTCGAGATGTAACATACACAACAATTATTCTCAAAAATAATGAAAAGGGTAAGATCCTACCTTAAAATAGCTTAACCAATAATGAAAAAATTTGGTGTAGACTTCACCAAGCCTTCTCCCCTCAAGCCTTTCCTTCATCAATTCCCTTCCTCCCCTTTCCTCTCTTCCTATATCCATCCAAAAACACTACCAAAATTAAATCTTCAAAGAAAAGCCAAAAGACAACAAGATGAAAAAGCTCCCTTCCATTCTAAGAAAATAATATTAAATACAAAAGGAAAAAAAACTTCCCTTTCCAACTACCCAAACCAACTAACCAACTCCCATTTTTTCCACTCTTAAAGAATGTGGATTTCAAAGGGGTTTAAACACTTAAAAAGGGTATTTCCTAGGTTAAAAGAACCCCTAACCCATATATCTATCACCTAGGGACACTTTAGGATTATTAAAACATAATTTAATGCACACAAAGAAATCATAAATAAAAAAGAGTAAACATACCAAGAGATAACCCATACAAATAAAATATTTTTTCACATATCACATAACTATAGAACACATTAACCACATAAATAATGTTTTCACATTACATCACATGACCTTGTTTCTCCATATGAGATAAGGTTGGTAATTCATAAGGATAATACAAAGGAAGTAGCTATGTGACCCCAACCACCATTGGAAAAAAAATACTCGTTCACTAAAAATAAGGTGTCAATATATTATACGAATAATTAATAACCATAACTAAAGCATTTAATGTCAAAATAGTATTTCAAAAATAAATATTATTTTCCATAATTTCTTATCTAAAATAATCATCTAGGAAACCACATAGAAATTAAATTGTTTCAATCAAACAACCATCACAAATAAACATATCCAATCTCATCTCCATAAAATTTACTCACATAGCTATATAATGTTGTCGCCTAATAATAAATCCATCTAGAAATAATAAAAATCCATCATCTCAACAACACCTACTCGCATATCCACATAATGTAAATATCTGATAATCACAATAACACTACCACTAGCAATAACTATTTAAATCCATCATATAACTAATAACCCTTCATAAATCAACATTTTTAACTCCTTAAATCTCAACTCGATCAACACATACTTACATAATCAACGAAAATAACTCATCTGGTTATCACAAAGTAATCACAACAAACATTAGTCAGCTAAAATTAGTTAGTTAACCATATCCAATAACAACCAAGCATAAGAACATCTATGTATATGAAACAAACATCATGCATTAAAATCTTATAAAATATCTTATCACAGAAACACTTTTAAACATCAAAAAAGAGACATGATATCATCAGGACCACAAAAAATAGACAGGGTATCACATCATCATAACCTCAAGAATATGCACATGTTCAACATCTCATTCATTAGCTAGCAAAAAATTCCACATCCAAGCTAGGGTACGCTTGAGATGGTATTAACTTGCAATATAAAGGGAATTTTATGCTTTCTACAAATTTACCCTTCAAGACAACTTTTACACCAATTATACACATCATCCACAAGGGATTCTAGCTTCTTATAGATGCATGGACAAGAAAAATAAATAGGTAAAAGCGCAAAGTTGTGTCACATTTTTGGCCAACTAAACGGTTCCAAGCGAACCGTTTTTGACCGAAAAGTGTTTGATCAACAGATTTTCGACCAAAACTATGTGGTGGTCTATGTGGATGTATATATTCAGGTGGAAGGTTTTTGACCGAAACCCTTCCAATCGAATACTATCCAACCAGAACCTTTAATTATAAAATAAAAAAAAGGGACCTGCCCTATTTTCTGCATGTTCAAGCAGAAGTCTTGAGGGTGAGACAAGGTCATCTGAGATAGGGTTTCGTGCATCAATATAACTCAAACCCACACTAGTTTACTTCACATTTTTACCCCTCTTCTTTGCCATTTCTTGGAATTTCTCCTCTTTCATTTTTCGTGGCTATGCATAGAATTTGGTGCAGTGTCTATTTTTTTTAGGGCTACAAGTATTTTTTGCCAGCTGCCCCATTTGTAGTGGCACACAACAGTTTTCTTACCAGTTTTTGATATGATTTATGAAAAAATTGTTTAGAATTCTATGTCTTTTGCGTTGTCATTTTTAATTTCTTGGCATCATGGAATAGTTAATTTGTTAAATATTCATTTCAATTTTTTTTTCATTTAAAAAATAGTTAGCCAAAATTCAGACAATTTAAATCAATTTTATAACTTTGCCAGATTGACTATTTTTTAATGCAATAAAAGAAAAAAATTTAATGGATGTTTTACAAATATTTTTGGCATGGTTTTGGGTTATGTTCTTCACTAAACTAATACTGTATTAATTTATTTCCTAACTACCTTACATAGATAACACATATGGGTATATAGAAAACTTCATGTCTTTTAAGACTAATTATATGAATGGTGTTTTGGAACAAATATTTTTAAAAAATAACTCATATTGGTACTTTGAACTGAAATCATAACAAAGAGCATCATGTCAGGAATTCAAGCATCATGTAACATGCCCATAATTAAAAAATCTGAAGGAATATGTAGCAAATTATTTGATGTCAATGACACAACATATTATATAATTAACAGATTTACACAGAGTTTTTGTTCTATAACCCAACATAAAATGATGACATGTTGAAGGTTAAGAATATGATACTTCTAACTATTGGAATTTCGTTGCATTATACATTTTGATGACATAATTCATCTCATGGTATAACATTTGTGGGTTGTACCAAAGAGTGAATAGTACTATATATACTAGTTTGTTTTTTACTTCCACATGATATTAGACCAAACTCCAAAAATAATTGGATCTAGAAAGTCTTGGATAGTCTGCATCTGTGTATTGGTTCAATTCAATTTTATCATTCTATATTTTTTTCTTTACCTAGCCCAATTCAATGTTATTGAGCTAGTAGAAATTTTGTTGAGTCTGAAAGTGGGGTTTAAGGAAGATAAGGTTTTTTCTAGGGTATTCCATATTTTCGAATTTTTTTTGTGTCACTTGGAATGTCTTGACATAAACAACTGTTAGAATTAGGTGTTGTACACCTTGCATAATTCTTATAATGTTTAATTTATTATTATATGTGTGGTGCACCTAGGGGTACCTAGATGGACATGCATCACTAGGAATTATAATGTTGGGGCCACTTTATGTTGTATGTAACATTGGGACTTAATTGTAAAAATGTAATTATTTAATATTGGGGAAAAATAAGATATAATAAAGTACCCAATATTAAATGTGGGCTCACATGATTTTGTAAGTTCATGGTTTTGGGCACATGGTTTATGTAATATCACTTGGTGGTTTTGTGGGAGCTTGCTTCTATAAAAGCAACCACAAGGGTAGTTGTTTAGGGTTTGGAGAGTTTTTGTTGTAGATTAGCAGGTTGAGCTTGTGCATGTGTGAGGGTTTGAAGCATGGCATGGGATGTGTGGATTCATGCTTGGTCACATGGAATGCATGGATAGCTTGTTGCTTTAGAAGTGTTCATGGATTCTTTGAAGATGTATTGTAATGGGTTTTCATTTCTGAATAGTACATGGAGTGTGGATGCTTTTGAAGGTTGGGTTTTTCCCTCTTGAGAGTTTTTCCAGGATATATCTTGTGTCATCTTTGATGGGTATGTTGTCTATTTTCTTACATGTGGATTTTTATCACTTATTTGCATAGATCTCTATATTGGGTTATGTGAAAATTGTCATTAGATGGCTGCAAGTTTCCTAACAAGTGGTATCAAAGCTATGGTTATAGTTGGATAACCCTAGGTTGAGAAAAAAATTAATTTTTTTTTTTTTAAATTGCTTAAGTTTGAATCTATGCAATGCATGAGAGAATGAAAGATATGACAAGATATGAGAGTTTTGCAGGTGTTTTATTGCAGATCTGAAGGTTTTGGGTTTGCTATTATAATGAGTAATTTGCAGATTTGGGGTGTGCAAAATTTTGGGCAAATAGGGTTTCTTGGTTGTGCATTCATTTGAGGGTTTTTGTGGGAGAAATTTTATAGATGACCTCTTGAGACAAAATGGACCTCATGGTTGGATCTAGGTCGATCGAGAGACGAAGATTGATATATAACTCAACTTATTTCTATTACTATGAAAAATTTCAAAAAAATTGCCTATACCCCTATTCGACCATACGGATGCTGACGGTACAGTCGTCAAAAATTAAAAAACAAAAAAATCGAAAAATAAAAATGTCCCGTCGATGAAAATAATTCCCTGCAAAAGAAAACCCGAAATTTTTTAAATAAAATAAAAAATATAAATTAAAACCATGTTTGAGGGGTCCGCAGACTAACCCCCTATATCGGTGTACTAAGAAAAATCTTTGTCGGCGTACTCTCTGTGTGGATGTACTTTCAGCCTGTGATATTCCATCGCCAAATAAAGCTTTTGCTTTAAGTTTTCGGCCTTTTTTAAAGGAGGTTATACCTCGACTTAAATGGGCGAATAAATGCTTAAAAGAGAATTTTTTAAAAAACTTTATTTAAAGTTTAAGCCATCCGCTCATCCTTATCAATTTTTTGCTATTAAATATTAAATGAAAAATCCGCCAGTTTTAGAGTGAAAAAAAATAAAATTTAATATTTGTTTTGGAGTGGGACCCACCAGAATTTGCTTTATAGTTAGATTGGAGCAGTTTTACTTCAGGAGGTATATCTTTCACCCACGATGTCGGTTTTTTGATTTCTTGGACTCGTTGGAAAGATGACTCAGAGCTCTACACTGTGCT
Source organism: Sequoiadendron giganteum (assembly GCA_007115665.2). Lineage (NCBI taxonomy): Eukaryota > Viridiplantae > Streptophyta > Pinopsida > Cupressales > Cupressaceae > Sequoiadendron > Sequoiadendron giganteum. The sequence continues at coordinate 394,452,946 of CM021102.1, read as the reverse complement.
ATTAAATATTTTTTCAGATTTTGCAGTTTTGACAGTGTTTTGTTTGGTCAAAGTCAGATGTTTGTTTTGAGCTTCGAGAGGGCATATCGGGTGCATACGGAGTTGGATTTTGGATTTCAAATAGTCGACGGAAAGCTTGTTCAGAGCACTACACAGTGGATCAGGTTTGGAGCTATCTTGGCATGGTTTATTTGTTGTTTTATTTATCTGAGCTGTTTATGGGTTATGTTGACTATGGTGAGACTATGAACTTATGGATTGTTGGATTTGGGAGATTTGATGTTAGATTCATTGTATGCTTAGTTGTACACATCAGATTATTCTCTAATTTGACATGGTTACCAATGTATGGTTGGATTTGTATGTTGCATTGTTGCATCTACAAGTTGTGCAATGTTGTAGGCAGTCTATACTTACATGTTGCATTTATGACTTGGATATGGGTTGTCTTTGCCCATTGATATTTCAGTGTTGATGCATGTTCAGTTTTGGTGGCTTGGTTTAGTCATTTGGTTTGCTGATTTTGATGTCATGTTGAGGAGGTGAGATGGTATTACCAAGTACAGTCATGATATGAGACCTATGTAGTTGACTATGATTATGCAGATATGTGGACACAGTTGGGTGATGTTGGTACATTTAGTGGTGATCATGGTATCATGGATGTTTCTTGTGCATTAGAGAATTTGGCATGTCATGATGGTTTATGCAGGTGCATTGTTGGTGGTGTTGGATTGGATATTGATTCAGGTTGTGGCGGTGAATCTTCTTGGAGATTGGTATCACGATGTCATGATAGCTTGTTACATGGTTACACTTTTCAGTGGGAGCTTTTGACAGTGATGGTTTGGCAGTGATGGATATGTTTATGATGGTTTAGCGGTTGTAGGTATCTTCTTGGCTTGGATATTTTGGTTCTACTTGTTATGTTACTGACAATTCAGTTGTGTGTGTAGACCTGGATGATCTACATGGAGAGGATGGTTGTCATGATGCCATGTGTGACTTGGTAGCACGATTCAGTGGGAGTTGTTGGCAGTGACAAGGATGCATCACTGGGTATGGTTATCTTCATGTGATTGGGGATATGATTTCTTGGTTTAGAGTATTTATTATGATGTCATGGTATACTCTTGATGTGCACTTAGAGTTTGGCATGGTACTTGTTCTCTTGAGACCAGGATTTATAGATATATGTTATGGTGAATGTGATCTCCTAGAAGGAGATGGTTAGATCATGATGTCATGGTTATGTTCTTGATTCAGCTGTTAGGACTTTGACTATTGATCTTGGTGGTTCTCTTGGTATTGGGTACATTGATCATTTGCTTGATTACTTCATGATGGTGCTATGTTGCATTTGGAGTTTGGCATGGATTGGTTCGTTACAGGTACTCATGGATACTTTGAGACATAGGTGAGGCTTGAGTTCTCTTGTGATTAGAGACATGTGTTGAGATGGTTACTCTTGATGAGATTTTAGCAGGAAGTTCGAGGAGCCTACACCTTGGTTGGACGTGAATCCAACATGGACCTATGAGGAGAGTGTTCTTGGTTGAGTCATGACGACTTGGATATCCTGGAGGAGCATTCTCATTCCCCTCTCTTGGTCTACTCGGTAGGTTATGATTTGAGAGGTATTTGCCCATTATATCTTTCAGATGTGTTATGTTTTGTGCTTTGATTCTCATGGGATTGAGTTGATTCATGGTGATTATGGATACTCATTTGAGGATGGTTTAGCATGAATTTATATGCTTTTATCTTTCATAGATATGGATCTTGAGCTATGGTTAGTTAATTCTGGAGGATTCATTTGAGGGATGTTATAGCATGGTTATTTCCTTGTGTATTTGAGGATTGTTAGGAGATGGTTTATGGGCTGATTTCCAGTTATGGGAATGGTTACTTTGAGTTTGATCTTCTTGTTGGAGAGGCTTACATCCATGTTGGCATTGTTACATTGATTCTTATGTCATACTTGATCCATGAGATTGGGTGTTATGGATATTGTTGAGGCTTTTCAATTGGGGTATTATTGAGGAGATCATACTTGACACAGTTGGCATTTAGAGGTGTATGTAGGAGGACATGCTACAAGCATTTGGTTTGCAAGTTTTGCATATCATTGTGGATGTTCCTTGGTACTACATGTTTACATCTTCTATGTGATATTGTTAGTAGATTTGGTATGCCTTGATCACTTGTGATGGTGCCTTATTTCTGGAATGTTAATGAAGCGACGTGTTGAATGCGCTCATTCCAGGTTTGCATTCATCTGGACATTGCCCATGCAGTGGGAGCTCCTGGATGTATATGTCACTCTTTGACAATTTTGCACATGGAGTTTGTAATTGCAGGTTATGGGTGGATATGATCGGTGGCACGAGTTTACTATGTTATGTATACCTTGGAGGTATAGATAGTTGGATGTGTTGGTATTTGTTGTGGGTGTCATTTCAGCTATGGTGATTTATTCTTGATAGCTACTGGTGCATATTCTTTTCTTTTGGATTGAGTGTTTGTGATTTGAGATATCAGGTTGAGGTAGGATTATGCTTCTTTGTGACAGTTAGTGTGGCATCTCTTTGGATGTGTTCTTATCTTAGTGCATTGGCATGGTGGAGGATGAGAGCATTCATGGATGAGATGGTGGTCACCTTGGTTCTTGTTACAGGTATCTTGATGGACACATGGAGCACTTGGATTCCAGGATGCTACATGTTGCCTATGGAGTTTATTATCTTGATGTTTGAGCTTACTTGTTACCCCCTTATGCAATGTATACAACAAGTGGGAGATTGTTAGAATTAGGTGTTGTACACCTTGCATAATTCTTATAATGTTTAATTTATTATTATATGTGTGGTGCACCTAAGTGTACCTAGATGGACGTGCATCACTAGGAATTATAATGTTGGGGCCACTTTATGTTGTATGTAACATTGGGACTTAATTGTAAAAATGTAATTATTTAATATTAGGGAAAAATAAAATATAATAAAGTACCCAATATTAAATGTGGGCTCACATGATTTTGTAAGTTCATGGTTTTGGGCACATGGTTTATGTAATACCACTTGGTGGTTTTGTGGGAGCTTGCTTCTATAAAAGCAACCACAATGGTACTTGTTTAGGGTTTGGAGAGTTTTTGTTGTAGGTTAGCAGGTTGAGCTTGTGCATGTGTGAGGGTTTGAAGCATGGCATGGGATGTGTGGATTCATGCTTGGTCACATGGAATGCATGGATAGCTTGTTGCTTTAGAAGTGTTCATGGATTCTTTGAAGATGTGTTGTAATGGGTTTTCATTGCTGAATAATACATGGAGTGTGGATGCTTTTGGAGGCTGGGTTTTTCCAGGATATATCTTGTGTCATCTTTGATGGGTATGTTGTCTATTCTCTTGCATGTGGATTTTTATCACTTATTTGCATAGATCTCTATATTGGGTTATGTAGAAATTGTCATTAGATGGCTACAAGTTTCCTAACAACAACTATAGGAAATCTCTTCCTCGGTGTATCAATCTTTAAAGTATTTCATAATGATATAATTTTCAAAGTTAAGAAGAGATGCATATTTACTTGTTTATAAGTTAATTAATATTACATTGGATACACATAAAAAAAATTCAATATAATATTCCTCTAAGCATTAATAAGGTCTATAATATGAACTTAGAGAAAAATAAGGATCAAAAGTATAAGTTTAAAGGAATTTTTATTAAATTTGGACTTCATTGTTGAAACAGATTTGGTAAGGAATGTCTACGTTGTTTTTGAGTTGAACAATACTAGAGTTAAATATGATGTTCTTGAACATGTTCTCAAAATAGTGGCATTGAAATTAAATGTATTTAGTACTAAATGACTGTTACAAACTTACGAAACACATGATTAGGAACAAGCTTCAATAAACTAAATTTAATGTTACAAAATTATGAAACACATGATTAGGAACAAGCTTCAATACACTAAATGACTATTGCAAAACAAAACCGTAGGGTGTGACTTTGGTATACCCATTTTGGTCAAGGTGTGATATTTTGATTTTATGGAAGAGAAAGCAATAGTGGTTTTCTTTTTACTTCCCCATGATAGTAGAGCAAAATAGAGATTAAAGGTCACCTTATTGAGTGAGCATTGAATATATATTTGATGGTCTCAGATATTGACAACTAAATGAGTGTGGTTTCAACTTTCCCATATCAAATTTGAAGGGTTCAATTCAATTTTATCATTCTAATTTTTTTGGTTTACCTAGCCCAATTCAATGTTATTGAGTTGGAAAAAATTGAGTCTTTAAATTACCATGTAGCCTAAAGGTCAATGTTAAGCAGGTAACCTCCATGTTCACACTTTTAAATTTCCTTTCTTAAGTTATCAAATTGACAAATGGCACACTTAGTCTATACCCCTTATTTTCCCATAAAACCTAGTCATGCTATGAATTAAATAGCATGTGTAATGTCCTCTTTTCAATAAATTTATATTTTTGCACCAAAAGTCCATTTCTAGTGTGCCCTTGGTCAAAGAATGCATATGTATTCTCCCTTTTTTTCCCATGTGCCTACCAGGTTTGAAAATTGCTAAGTTCCAAACATAATTAAAAAAGAGTAGATCAAACCAAGTTACAACTTACCAAAACATAATTTTTTTCTAATCATTAAAATTTGTACAATTTTTCTTTCCCTTATATTTGCACTCTTATTAGATCTTATCATCCCATCTTATAATTTACTAGAACACAAATTATTTTTCCAATATACAATTTTACAATGTTTTATGAGATTGCATTTTAAATAGATAAAATACATCATGTTTTCATCTTAAACATGTGCCTCATGGAATTGATATATAGTTTGCCATATTTTATTAATTGTTCATTTAAATTAAAAAAAAATTAGTTTAAAACTTGATAAATTTATAATTAATTTTTTTTTTTTAATGATATGTAGATCTCTTTATTTATATACATAAATGGTTGATGATTAGGGATCTCACCATTTTCTTCGGTCTGAGGAGAATGCTCAAACTAGAATGATTTTTTATGAGGAGAGTATTAGGAGATTAGAAAATGCATTGAGATGTTTAGAGAAAACATTCATAACTCCCCTAATTTGTCCAATAGAGACAGATTAGTCACTATTAGAGATGAGATTTTAGGTATGAACCCATAATGTAAACCATTCATAACTCCCCTAATCTGACCAATGGAGATAGATTAGTGACTATTAGAGACAAATTAGTCACTATTACATGGTTTTTCATGTCACATTATATACAAATTAAATACATTATGGTTTACATCACATTATGGTTTTATTTATTTAGCACTTGTACCTTAATTTTTTTCCTCAAATATATTCAAACAAAATTAGAGTTACACATTATTAATTTTTTAGTCAATCTTTATTAATGTTCAAATCATCCTTTGAGGTTTAGATTATATATATTGTAAGCATTGAACCTTTTGCAACCTAGTTTAAGTTATGATATTTGGTACATTTGAAAGTTCATAAGGGTGATGACAAATTGCTATGGGTAGGTTCTAGTTTGTACCCCCTTGTTGGATTGAATTTATGACTTTGGTTGAATGTTGGATGAATTTCATACGCCAAGCATGCAATTGGCATATTTATATATATATAAATTTTGAGACAACATAGGTCTTCATTTTATGATCTAAATAAAAATGTTCCTAGAATGGTTGCTCTTTATAAATTTTTAAAAATGGATGTAATTAATTACATAAATGAATGTCTTTAAATACCAAGAAATAAAAATAATTCATGCAAATATGTAATTTAGGTCAATTCCTAAGAGATGATACTATAAGTGGAGTTGAACAAATGAAATCAAATATTCTTGAACTTAAGAATTCCATGGAATAAATGATAAAGAATTTAGGCAAAATGAATTTAAAGTTGTGTGGTATAAAGTATGTCCTGCAATGCTAGTATAACACACCTTCATGGAATGCATTACTTAAAAGGAAATCAAAGATAACATAAATGAAACTACAACTTATCCTTCTAACTCATCCCATGGTTCTATAATCCCAAGGAATCTTGCAAATTATGCTCTCAGATCTTATTATTGCTGCACATTAACCTGCAAAGATTGACAACTCAAGAAACGAGATGCTATAATGAATCTACGTGCCTATGTTTTTGGATTTTTCAATAACTTGATGTATAGAAGCTAAATGATCTTATGATGGAATGGTGCTAGAATCTAAGTGATGAAATGATAATGATGATGAAATGTAAATGCTAAATGGAAAGATAGAAATAACTAAACCATCAAAATGAAAATGCCATTATAACACTAAAAATGAGCTAAAAATGCAAACTAAACTAAAATGCTCTCATAATTCTCTCACAAATACACTAAAATTTAGCAGCATAAACTTGTCTAAATCTTCCTCTATATGAAATTTTATAGCAAAGGGCTCTATTTATAGATTTTCTAAGCCTCAAGGTGATGTGGCAACAACAGACGGTCAAGATTGTGATCCTGCGGCATCAACGACAAAGCATCAAGAGGTTGGAGGGAATCAGGGAGATCATTCACTTCCACAAGAAAAATTGCCAAGTGTTAAAAGGAATCACATAGAAGGAGGAGCCATGTGTATCAGTTTGTTCAAAATTGGTTGTAAATTTTTTGGAGATATTTCATATTTTCCAATTTATAAAAATTCATTTGTGAGACACATGATGAGGTGGCAGGTGAGTTGGAGGTGCTTAGAAGAAAGTTGTAGAAATGTGCCTAAATTGAATTTAAAAATCTAATTTAATAGGAGAGGGTAAATTAGTAAAATGACAAATAAATTCCTTTGTGAATTTTAACCAATTTTAGAAGAATATGCCAATTTGAATTTAAAAATTCAAATTTAAAAGGAAGAGGGAAAATCAATTAAATAAAAATTTGATTAATTTGTCCTTTTAATTAATTTTAGAAAGAATGTGAATTTTGGAAAAGAAGAATTAGAATATGAACCATATAAATAAATTTTACAATTTATTTATAATAGCAGAGGAATTAAGAATATTAATCAAATAGCCAGTATTTAATTAATGTGATGCTCAGACCATTTTTGCGTGCATACATTTTGCCCCTCTTTGAAGTGATGTGCGCAGCCGCATTACTTCAAAGAATAAATTTTTCGACCGTGATGATAAAAAATTTCAACATGCCCCAGACTCTGATTTTACAACAATGATGAAAGGATGCCCCCTCGAGAGGTAAATGAGGGATTTTTGATTTTTTTGATGATTTTTGAAATTTTTTGATGATTTTTCGATAACGTGCTGATGATCGATAAATTTGATAAGGATAACCTGATTTATCTCCTAAAAATTAGAAGAGATTCGCCACACTGCTGATTAATTGATAAAAGACCCCTTTGAAAAATAAAATAAAATCCCACCATTATTACCCCTTAATTAACCTTTAAAAGGGATAAAAGGGTAAAAGTTAAGTTCATTTGTAACCTTAGCATTTTGAAGAGTGAGAGCCTCTAGAGCAAAGATGGAAAAAATTCCACGCCACACACACCGATTCGAGCGAGTTCATCATCACCAACATACGGCCGCGTATGGACCTCCGGTATGTACCTCGAATTTCAAAAATTTGATTTTCCTACTTAATTTCCTTTTTGAAAATTTAAATTTAATTCACGTTTTAGTGCATAGGGCATCCGCTATAGCACATAGGGAGCCTGTAGTAGCACATTCTATTAGGTTAGGACCCCCAAATTAGTTTAGTGCATACATCTTTCACTTCAGCGCATCAAGTCAAAACATTAGTGCATCTGGTAAATAGCGCATACATGTGATAGAATCGCGCATAGGGTTGATTAATCAGCACATCTGGTAAACGACGCATCGGGACTCTGTTTCGGTGCATAGGTTTCATTTTCTAGCACATCAAGAATCTATTCTAGTGCATCCAGCAGATCTTCCAACGCATCCGGTAAATCGACGCATAGAAACCTTGTTTTAGGGCATCCAACCAAAATTGATGATTTTGATGAATTCCTCCTAGATTTTGAAGATTTTTTTATCATGTCAGCCGATGATAAAATGATGTTGATTGATAGGTTGATGATCATCCTCATGGTAGGCGAGGAACGATAAATTAGGATAGGTTGATTGATCGATTGATTGATAATTGTCCTCATGATAGGTGAGGAACGATGACAAGATAGATTGATATCGATTGATTATCGTCCTCATGATAGGTGAGGAATGATGAAAAGATAGGATATGTTGATTGATCTATCTCATGACAAATGAGAATCGAATGATAAGTTAGGTTCTCCTCGAGATTTGATCAGAATCTCACATGAGTTGATTTGATTAGATGTTGTGCTTGATTGATAGGTTGATTGAATGATTTGCTGACTTGATGTTTTGATTTGATTCTAGGAGGGTGGCTTAGGGAACCTTCAAGTCCACGAGCGCTTTCCTAGGATGTGGGATATGATCCCATGACTGACTCCGATAGATCTTTTTTTTATAGACTAGTGTGGTTTGACTTCACTGATTGACATACCCTAGTATCGGATTAATCGAGGGCTGTTGACAACACTCACAGAGAGGTGGAATAGCAACCACAACACATTTCACCTACTGACGGGAGAGATGATGGTCACCCCAGAGGATGCATACCGTATACTAAGGATATCGGTTATTGGTGATCTGGTTGTGTATGATCACGAGGAGTAGGGAGGCAAAAATGCCATATGTTAGATTTTTCATGATGATCAGTTTTTGGGCTATGAGATTGTGTGGCGAGATTTGATTGCTACTGGGCGGGTGTTACCTTATGTTCTCATTGGCTTCATTGGAGGATTTCTCTACCCTGATTGTAGGTTGAAGGGCTTCTCAGTGGGCTGGGGACGGATTCTTGACAACATGATTTCCCATGGTACTAGGTATGCTTGGGGTTCGTGCATGCTAGTACACTTGTATCACAATCTTCACTAGGTTGTATATCTTCGGGCGAGCAATTTGTTAGTCGATTGCACACTTCTATAGCTCTAGGCCTGGGAGCATATTACCATTACATGACCAATGGGGGATAGGGCATGGCCAGTAGGGCAACCATATGCTTTTGGATACGTAGGGCTACTTGTCCACCATAAGTTGGGCAAGTTAGAGTATTGGCGACGTGTTTTGGATGATCTTGACTTAGTGATATGGTGACCTTACTTGGACTGTGAGCCATGGGAAGAGGATGGTATAGAGTTACCTTACTTTTTGCAGTAGATATTTGATAAGATGGACATCGTATATTCTAGAGAGGTTCATGTTCGGTCGGGTGCATCAAAAGTATGGGCGCATCTAGGGGATGTCGCAGGGAGTTGCTCATTATGCCCGGCATAGATAGGACATACTTGAGTGGGGGCCAACCATAGATTATGATGCGGCTTGTGTAGAGTATTATGGATTACAACCGATATTTTGGGCATATCATCCAGAGATTATAGATGCACAAATGACACCAGATTATGCATAGTATTTTCAGCTGGATCTGTTTCCTTAGATTTCCAGTCTCGATGAGCCAACATTGATTTTGGAGGTGGGGAGGAGAGTAGGGACAATTGTGTAGCCCAGGGGAGGAGACGTAGGAGGAGGGGGAGGTGGGGATGATGGTGGTGGAGGAGGGGATGGTGGTGGAGGAGATGATGGTGGTGGTAGTAGTGGAGGAGATGCACTAGTCTTTAGGGTTATCCCCAAGAGACAGCGGTCAGGACCAGTTGGGAAGTGGCTGTTGATAGTACAAATGCCTTCATAGAGACAACAGGCACAAATTATCGGGCTACAGGGGCAGGTACAAAGTTTACTAGCACAGGTTCAGGCACTTCAAGCTAGGTTACCCAGGCCCAGGCACAGGCTCTGACTCAGGTCCAAATGTAGGGACATGTGGTATAGCTACAGGCCCAGGTAGCTACACTGATAGCCGAGAGGGATGTGACGAGGAGGCTAGAGGCACAGGTCATGGCCATGGATGATAGGGTATAGACTGTAGCTCAAGGTACAGGTGCCTACTGCTGATTTGGTTAGAGAGCTCAAAGCATCTTCCAAGGAGGTGGAATACTTCAGGGGTAGGTACTATAAGGTCGTACTGGCCGAGCAGCGGGTCAACTATGCTAGATCCAGATTTGGTTGTACACATTCACAAACCACCACCAGAGGGGTTACTCAACCACTTCCACTAGGCTGACCTCCACCACCAGCGATAGGACCATCAGGGGTAGGGCCTTCAGGGACATAACAGAGACCGGCCACATCAGGTGACAGCACCAGAGGATCTCCTGGGAAAACTTGATTTTATATTGTATTTTATAGACTTGGCCTTGTGCCACATTTTTGACGTATCTCATTCTTAGACATATCATTGTATACTTGACATATTTTCATGAGGTTATATGATATGCAATGGCATTTGATTATTTTATGGGTTGATGCTCTATTATGGATGAATGCATTTAATTTATGTTCTATATGATTATGTTATGTTTTGATATGATTATGTTATGGATGCATGTATGGATGATGATGCTTTTATTATGGATGGATGGATTTATGAGATGAATGATATGAATGCAAATGACATGTGACTTTTGTTATTTTCTCATATGTATATTGATGTATGGATGCAAATGGTTTTATTATGAATTTCAAATGGATGATTACAGATGGTTTATGGATGCAAATGTAATGTAAGGTATATGTATGGTTGTATGATTTTTATGCTATGATGTTATGTAATGGATGTTATGATGCAAATATGTGATGCCATTTTCCATGTTTTTGGTATTTTTTTATGCAACTATGTGAAATGGATAATGACTACGAATGCAAATGTGTGAAATGGATTATGATTATGTTATTATGCAAATGTGTGAAATGGACGAACTATGAATGAATGGATGAAAGAGATGCATTTATTATGATCTTGATGTGATGGTATTATGCTTTATTTTTTGGGAATTTTCAAATGCAAATGGAGGTGTGATATGGAATGAAATGGAAATGCAAATGAACAATTTTTTTGTTATGTCAAGTATACTCAAATCCTGTAGAAAGAAATAACATCAACCTTGAGGATGACCAACTTAGGAAATCTATAGTGCAAATGCAGACTAATATGAAATGCAATTCTATCTATGCAATGTTGTCAATCTTATTCATTGTGCATATTATCATCATTGAGCATTTTATTATGTTGAAATTTAGTACAAACATCGATGGAATGAAATAGACCATGATGACCTGAGTACAACTTCCGTTGAGATTTGATAATGCAAGATAACACAAGAATCTAGGTATAATTAGACCGAGATGACCTGAGTATCACTTGTGTAAACAGACAAGAGTTAATCATGTTCCTATGCAAATTCAGAAATTTCATCAATGATACTTTGTAGAGCATGTCCTGCGAAAATTTTCATAGTAGTAATAATTAACTCATAAGTAGCAGACAAAGAAAAATATCATTTTTTATCATAGTGCCTCTAGTTTATGACATCATCAAGGTACTCCCGAGAAATGATAAAAACAATCACAATACATCATTTGAACATTTTTGCTGAGGTGATCCAACCATGATTTAGAAGATGATCCTTTAGTGATGAGATGATCTGGTTTGATGCTGGTGTTTGATTTGATTGATTGATTGGATTGAATTGATTTTCGATGCTCAAATTTTCAAATGGTTGTTGCAATTTCTGCTTTGATGTTACGGCTTGCTGTTTGTTTTCCTGTTGATTTATGCTCAACGGTGATTTTCCCCCAGTGAGATCAAGATTTTTCCCCAGTAAGAACAAACCAAATTTATTATGGATATGTACAATGAGAACCAAGCCAAAGTGGGATGACCACGTTAGCCAGATATGGACATGAAGCTCGCTATAAGATATGCATGAATGCGTAGGTATGGTAGAAGTGGATGGTCAACACACACTCAAAAAGACAGAGAAGCCGACCTATCACAAATAGTGCCTGTTTACCAGGTTTTCACCACTTGTTTTTATTGTACTTTTCCGATTTTATAAAAAAAATTGATGTTACCAAGATGCCTATTTGCCAGGTTTTCATCAAGGAAACCATTTTTTGATTTTTCACTTTTTTTTTTTTGTATTTTTTTTTAAATTTTTTCTAGACTTTTTTTGCTTTTTATGATTTTTTTCAGGACTTTTTCTGACATGCACTGACTACATCAGGTATAAAAATTCTTTAGGTGAAGGTTGTTCATTGGTTCCTCAAATAGATCCCCCTCAGGTGTAGATAACTGATATGCCCTCAATCCAAAGATTGATATCACCACAAAAGGACCTAGCTAGTTAGGTTCAAATTTTCCCTTTTTTTCCCGGTCTTGCTAATTACGAGCATTTTCTTTCAGAACCAGATCTCCCACTTGAAATTTCCTAGGTTTGACTTTGTGATTGTAAATTTTGGACATTCTCTGCTGATATACTTCCAAGTGATCTACTGCCAGTTGACGACATTCATCCAACAACTCTAGCTCTTATAGTCTAGCCACATGATAATCTTCATTTGTAATGAGACCTTTCAAGGATACATGAAGTGATGGTATCTCCACCTCAATGGGTAGGACGACCTCATATCCATAGATGAGGGCATATGGTGTGGCCCCTATGGGGGTGCAGATACTTATACGATAGGCCCACAAAGCAGGATTCAGTTGAGTATGCCAGTCACGTCCAACATCGTTGATGATTTTCTTTAGGATCTTCAGGATGGTTTTGTTAGAGGCCTCTACTTGGCCATTCCCTTGAGGATAATAGGGTGTAGAAAATTGATTCTGGATATGACACTTCTCACAAAGTTCTTGCACGTCTTGATTTTTGAAAGGTCTACCATTGTAAGTGACAATGGACCGAGGAATACCATACTTGCAAATGATGTAGTTCAATATGAACAAGGAGATATGCTTTCCCGTGATGGTGATCAGAGGCACTGCTTCAACCCATTTTGTGAAGTACTCTATGGCTGTGATAATGAACTTGTGTCCATTTGATGAAGATGGGTGAGTTTTTCCTACAAGATCCAACCGCCACTGACAGAATGGCCATGTTGATCCAAAGGGTTGTAACTCCTATGCATGTGCATGAATGAGATTACCATGGATCTGGCATTTTCTACATGTTTTGACAAATCAGAAGGCTTCTCTCTCCATAGTCAGCCAGTAATATACCAGACGAAGGAGTTTCCTAGTGAGGGTTAAACCACTTGAATGAGTTTCACAAATACCCTTGTGGACATCACTTAAAGTTGTTTCAAACTCATCGCTTTCTAGACATCATAAGAGGGTTCCATCGAGACCTCGACGATAGAGGATGTCAGCTATGAGGGTATGGCAGGCGGCTTGGTGAATGAAATTTCATTTTTGGTTGAGAAAGATCAGGAGGAAGGGTGATATCTTTTAGGTAAGCGTATATCTTTCCATAGATGGAGGTATTGGAATCATCTAGGTGGAAAATAAGGTGGGACTTAGAGTCATCGTAGGCAAGGGTAAACAGTTGCTCCACCATGAACTCATAGCTTCCTCATCTTTCTAGAATTTGTAGCAAAGAAGCAATAGTAGCCATAGTGTTAGAAAATTTGTTGTCACTCCTTAGGATTTGACCAAACTTGATGTCAACAAATTACTTCTTGAATTCATCGATCATTCTCTTGTAGGGCATCAGTTTATCATCCTTGGTTTGGTAGTCATCATTGACTTGATTAATGACTAGTTGAGAATCCCCATAAACTTGGAGCTCTGTAATTTTCCATTCCACAACTATCTTGATCCCAATAATGATTGCTTCATATTCAATTGTATTGTTCGTGCAAGGAAACATCAGGTGATATGATTTCATAATAATGTTCCCTAGGGGAGTGATGAATAGGATTCTTGCTCTTGATCCATGCTGAGTGAAGGAACCATCAATATATAAAACCCACTGTTTCATTGTTACTGTTAGGACATCTGCATCTAGAAATTCAATATGCAGTGGATGATCATCATGAAGTGGTGCCTCAGCTAGTTGATCGGAAATTGCTTTCCCTTTGATAGCTTTTTTGTTGACATATTGGATGTCGAATTCACTGAGTACCATTACCCACTTGGCCAGTCTTCCTGTTAGATTTGCTTTGCTTAGGAGATGCTTTAGTGGATCAATCTTGGCTATGAGCTTAACTATATGAGTCAGAATATAGTATCACAATTGTTGGGTAGAAAACACTACAGCTAGACAAGATTTCTCAATGGAAGTGTAATTGATCTCATATCCATTCAAGGTTCTACTGATATAATAAATTTCTCTTTCTTTCCCTATTGAATCTTCTTGCGTCAATAAAGCTCCCAATGATCGGTAAGTAGTGGGGATGTACAATAGTAGAGGCTTTCCTTCTATTGGAGGTGCTAGGATGGGTGGAATCATGAGATACTATTTGAGTTGGTTAAAAGTTTCCTCGCATTTCTCATCCCATTGAAAGGAAACATTCTTGTGCAACAATTGTGTAAAAGGATGGATCTTATTGGCCAGTTGCGAGATGAATCTCCTGATTGATTGGAATCTGCCTTGTAGGGACCTTAGTTGACTATGTTTTTCGGTGGGGGAATCTCCATAATAGCTTTTACTTTTACCAGATCCACCTCGATGCCTTTCTCTGACACTATGTACCCAAGTAGTTTTGTTGATGTTACGCCAAATACACATTTCTTTGGATTGAGATGCACATTAAACTTCACTAGATGGGTGAAGAGTTTGTCTAATATTTCCAGATGTCCTCTTGTGTGGGATTTTTCCAACAAATCATCTACATAGTCCTCCATGAAAGTATGCATCATGTCATGGAAAATAGTTGTCATAGCTCTCTGATAAGTGGCCCCTACATTTTTCAACCCGAAGGGCATGACGTTCCAATAGAAGGTTCCCCATGGACATGTGAAGGTTTTCTTATCTTGATCTTCAAGAGCTATTTTGATTTGGTTATATCTAGAAAATCCGTCCATTAGTGATAACATGCCATGTCCCGCTGTCAAGTCCATAATGATATCTATGTTAGGTAAGGGGAAATCATCTTTCAGGAAAGCCTTGTTGATATCTCTAAAGTCAATACAAATCCTCATGCTTCCATTAGGTTTGGAGATAGGTATAATATTAGATATCCACTCTGCATAGTCAATGGGCTTGATGAATCAACATCCAACAACTTCTTTAGTTCAGCTTTCACCAATAGGGCAATGTGCGGATGCATTTTTCTCAACTTTTGTTTGACTGGTTTTATTCCTGAAGGAAGGGATAAATGGTGCATGATGAGGTATGGATCTATCCTAGCATTTCTACATATGACCAAGAAAATTTGGCTTGTCGCTCTTCGAAGAACTTGATAAATTTGGGCTTCTCTATTTCTATCAATGATTCAGCTAGATGAAGAGTTCTTTTTGTTTCCACAGTGTCGACATTGATGGACTATGTTGGTTCAATCAGAACTTTCAATCTCTCCTAGAAGTGTTATGGGAGAGTGTCAAATTTCCCATCCTTTCGTGCCTTAAAGAGGTTTTCACCATCGGATGCACTCTTTATTTTTACTATTTCGTGATCTGATGCTGCCATAGAATGGTTTTCACCATCAGATCTTCCTTTTGTTTAATTTATTTTGTAGCTGGGAAACTTGACATTCCCCTGTTGTGAAGTTTTGTAGGATGTTCAATTGTGGATACTGTTTTAGGATTAACAACACAGAGGAAGTTCACGATGGCTTCATTGTTCAAAAAGGTGGGTATGTTAATTGGCTAGGTTTGATCCCAATCTATCAGTTCAGGGTGTAGTAAAGATAAGGTGTCATCAAATGGGTTCAAGTAAGATGTCGTAAGCATCCTAATGGCTATATCATTATCATAAAAGACTAGGGTCAAATCAAGGTCTATGATTTTACCTTCTTCTGAATGATCTGTATCACTAAGAGTTTGATCATTTTCAATTGATTCATCGATATTTTGCAATCCCACTTCAAGTGGTCTAAGTCTTGAGCCTTGTCCCTCCTCAAGTGCGGGAGTATACTTATGTATTACATTAACATCCTTGTCATAACATGATTAAACAGATAATGAATCCCATTCATATTTATTGGAATCAAACTCAAAGACATCACTTGCTTGTAGTTGTAGAATCTATTCGACATATTTATGTTTTGGGTCTTCCTTTGTTTCTTCTTCTTTCTAATGTTCTTTGTATCCTAACCCTATTTTATCTTTGGGATTGGTTATAACGAGTTGGATAGGTTCCGTGATACCCTCTTTTCTTTTTTTGATGGTTCCCTGTCTGTCGTATCCCATCTTCTCCAGGATCGAGAATCCTTTTCCATACTAAGTGGTTTGGACATTTGTTGTTACGGCTTGAGAATCAGTTCCATCTTTGTAGAGATAGTTCAAAACATCTATGTCATCTGATTCTTCCTCCCGAGTGCTCTGTTTTATGAATCGACCATCAAAAAGTCTGACTGGTTGGGAGGATTATGAGGTCAATGGCCGACTAGAGGATTTTGGTGACATTAACTATGAAAGACAAAGGGATTGTTCAATGGAATACTCGCCGACACCTTTATCTTTGATTTGGACTTTCTTTTCAAATTGTTTGGCCAGGGTATTTAGCTGGGCTTGATAGATGCAAAAGGGCTAGACTCTTCCTTTTCCCTAAGCTGTTTGGAAGATGAACTTGATTGATTTGCTTCATGGGAGAATGTGGATAAAGGATTAGCTTGACTAGAACTGTTGGGAGTATCAAGATTTGGAATTAGGAGATTCACGGTTATGAGGCACAAACACATCCTGGACAACCTTTAAAGCATTGAATTGTTGAGGATTATTTGAATCAGCAAGAATAGTGATTTCCTGGCCATTGCAGGGAAACTTTAGACACTGATGATATGTTGAGGGTACAACCTGCATTTCATGGATCCATGGATGACCCAAGAGTATGTTATATGTTAAATCCTTATCAAAAACTTGGAAAACCACATTTTTCTGGATGGGCCCCACCTGAATGGGCAATATAATCAGACCTTTTGATGCTCTCTCATCATCATCATATGCTTTGATTGTGATCTTATTTTTTTGGATCTATTGCATTTTCAGAGAACCCTAGTGCTCAGATAAGTTTTAAAGTACAAATATTAATTCCTACTCCTCTCTTTATAGGAGTGCGCTTGACATGACTTTTATGGATTAAAAATTTGATATGAAGGGTCATGTTGTGAGGATGGGTGAGGGATACATCATCGTTCTCCAAAAAGGATAAGCAGTGAGGTGCAACTAGGTGTCCCACCATGGCTTGGAAAGCACAAACTTCTAGATCATTTGGCACTATCATGTCAACTAGGGCTTTTTCCAGAATCTCTTTGTGAGTAGGAGAGATTTTTAGAAGCTCCAATATTGATATTTGTGCGGGGATTTTCTGGAGTTGATCGACAATGTTGTATTGATGAGATGTAGTAGCAGGTGTTTTGGAAGCACTTCCTTTAAAACATATTTTGTTTGAGCCCATGTGGTTACGTTTACTGGCACACTATCTTGTTTTCCATTGATTTTGATGACATTTATTTGATTATCCGTCACAACCATGTCTTGCGGGATATTGAGGATTTGATCAAAAATAATATTGGTGTCATTGATTGGATGATTAGTTGCAATAGGACTTGGTGGGTTATGGATTTCAATGTCATTTGCATGATCTTCAATGACTGAAATATTAAGGATGATGGTATCTTGAACATAGTTTATGTTCTTTCCTTTGCCATTATTGTTAGAAGATTCTCCTTTGTCATAATTTGGTAGAGGGTTCTTGAATACCCCATGATCAGTGTTATTTTTAGGCTCCTCGATCCTTATGATTTTTTTGTCAATCAAATCTTGTATTTTATGCTTCAGTTGCATGCAATTGTTGATGAGGTGACCTTTACATCGATGAAATTCACAATAATGGGCTTCATTCCACCATGATGATTTTAATTTGGGCTCAAAACCTAGGGTGTCAGGTAAAGTGATGATTCTGCAATAAGTTCCCTCAATGCGGATTCATGTGATTGACCCAAGGGCGTAAAATTCCTATGATTGTTTGATGTTTGATAAGGGAGATTCTTGGATGATGATATTTGATTGTTTTGATTATTCCCCTAGTTAGCATTTTGACTATTGGTTTGATTGGCAGTTTGGGTGGTCTTTTGATATGTATTTGAAGAACTTCCTGACAAATTAAAAACTGGTTTGGCATTGCATGTTTCAGCAGGGGTATCATTGTCATTATTTTTATACTTTTGCCAAAACTTCAGTTTAACATTGTTGGGGGAATTTGACGAGCTATTTTCATTATAGATTTTCAGAATCCCTCATTTGAATAAAGCCTCCTCAATCTTGATTATGTTTTCAATCAATTTCTCAAAAGTTGGGGGACATTGTAATTCAAGCCTATAGCTCATGTCATCATTCAAGTTATCAATGGACACCTCTATTTTCTCTTTTTCCGGTATGGGTCGGGGATATCTTGTGAATAACCTTCTCCATATTTGTAAGAATATGAGGAATGATTCCCCTTTCTTTTGTTTCACATTGCAAAGGTCTTTCATTCTAATTTCATGTTGGATATTATATGAATACTGCGTGATAAACTTGTTAACCAATTCTTCAAAAAGTTTTAATTCTCAGAGGTAATTGTGAAAACCACTGCATACACTATCCTCCTAAACTACATGGGAATAGCCTCATTAGATAAGTGTCCTCATGAGAAAATTCAAGACTCATTGTTTGGAATTCCCTTACGTGATCTATCGGATCAATTTTCCCATTGTACTTGTCATATTTGGGAAATTCACAATGTTTAGGGAATGGTATCATGTTAAAATTTTGATCAAATGGGTAGGGACATATGTCTTGTATGGAATACCTCTTAGTGGCCCCCGTTTGCATGTTCTGCATTTGTTGTTAAAGGGCTTGTATTTGTTGTGTCAAAGCATCCATGGGATCATCTGTCTTTGTTTCTTTTCTGGTTTCATTTGGTATTTTGGTTTTTATTTTCTTGTGAGTCTTTTGTAATTTTGTGATATCAAAATCATCGGGTAATTTGAATCCTTTGTTTGCCAACATCAAAAGGTATCTTTCTCCATCCTTTTCAAAAACCTTTTCTAAAAATTTGTGGAAGTTTGGGTCTTATTGGGCATGTTGGACATCTTCTTCATTTAGCTCATTAGTTTCATTTTGATGGTGTTCATGAAAGGGGTTTACTTCAGGTTCAACCATGTTCTCTTGGGTTTCAATTCCTTTTTCTTGAAGTTTTTGCTTTTGAGATCTTATCTGGACGAGAATACAAGTGATGATGATTCTCTAAATATTTGACCAAAGTTTGAGAGTGCCAAAGGGGTTGATTTAAAGGTCTGGTTAAGCAAGCTTTATTTCGGGAGGAAGGACGACTAATCTTGATGAAGGATGATAAATCCTGATGGTGAAATGCAGTTGCTAAATCAGAAATTGTATGTGATAAGGAAGACGCTTTGAGATGTTTGATAAAAAATTAGATGAGGGAATTTCACTTGAGAATGATAGTTTTGACAAGATCAGGATCTTATTGCAGAAATTGATTGGGATGATTGGAATATTGAATTGTTGGTTGAGGAATGAAAGAATGGTGAATTGGCTGACTATGATTATGCCTTTGTGAAAGAGCTCTTCGTTGATAATAATCTTATGAGGATAAAGGTTCTAAAGAAAAATCATTAGTATAACCTCTATCAAAGTTGTGATACTGATAGATGAAGGTTTGATAATAGAGTAAGACTTTCCTACTTTGGTACAATAAGTGTCTCTTTTTCAAAAATTTCTTAAAGCTAAGGGGTTTCTTTGGCTTCTTGATGTCTTTGGCAAGGGATTTCTTAAAAAAATTGGTTGATTTCCAATCCCTCAACATAAACTTTAGGATGATGAAAAGATTTTGTTTAAGGGAGAAAATTGGAAATGGATGTTGATTTCGCAGAAAGGAGGTCAACTTTAGGTTTTTGCTTGAAAAGTCATCCGATGCGCTGAAACAGGGTATGGATGCACTAAAACTCAGATGTGCCACATAATGGTTCAGATGAGCTGCAGAAAGTTCTGGATGCGCCATAACAAGGTATGGATGCACTAAGGAATGGTCTGAACACGCCGAAACAGGGTATGGATGTGCTACCAGAGCATATGATGGGAATATAAGCGGGATGCATTGAGACAGTAAATGTATGCACTAGGGAATGGTATGAACACATTGAAACAAGCACCAAATGCACCGAACTGGAAAGTGTTTTTTGGTTTTCGATAATTTGATAGAATTTTTAGGTTTTTGACAGTGAATTTGGACAGTTTGGGCTGAATTATATTCTGAATCAATGATTGGATAGGTTTGTGTGATGTTTTTTTTTGAAATCGGATTAAAAACACATTGGTAAAACACATAAAAAAAGCATGTTTCCTAGGTTGTGTAAGACTGTATTCTTTTGGATCCCACACAGATTTTATTCCAACTGTATATTCTTAGCGAATGAATTCAAAAGCTTGGCTGCACAGGCTCCACCTTATAGTGCACTCACTTCTCAGGCCAACCAAGCTTCCAAATCCCATGAATCTCCCATGGCAAGTTGATCATTTCTACTACAAACTGCGAAGATGTGGGTGCCTTCACAATGACCGTTGCTACACCAAAGAATAGATAGGTTATTGTTTTGCAAACTACAACAAAGGGGTTTTAGTAAGGACTTTCCGTTCATGGTGCACCATCCATTCAACAAGAGACCATTGTTGCCCTTCTTGTCGGAATGGTGATTGTGATACTCAAACTTTCCTTGAGCACCCGCATTTATATCTCAACTAGAAGTCACTTGGATTAGAGTGTGTTATTGGTTGGGTCGTTCCCTCCTTTCGAAGTGGGGAGGCAAGCCCTCTAAGGTTAAAAATGAAAATAAAATGAACAGGTCTAGCTTTCTGATCACCCAGTTAAGGGGAGAGCATACTCACCTACCATTCCAAACACAACAAACATGGTGTAAATTTAACCTCCCTAGTTATACTAGATTCCTATCTTAACCAAAGGAAAAGTAATAACAAGATTTTACCCTGCAACCAACTGTTAGTAGTTTGGATGTTTATCTTTGACATTGTTCTTGTAAATTTTTTTGCAAAGTCTCTAACTGCTTATTAAGTTCCTGCAAGAAAAAAAAAAATTAATTAGTTTCATGAATTTGGAAAACTGATAGTAAAAATTGAATGCGCCATTATAGAGACCGAATGCGCTAAAACTCAGACCGAATGTGCTAAAGTACTGAATGCGTCGAAAGAATAGCTAAATATGCTAAAATATGAATTGAATGCGCTGAAACTAAAATTGATAGAGTTTAAATTTTAAACTCCCTAATGCACCGAAATAGAGTCTGAATGCATGGAAAAAAACACCAGACACGCTGGAACAGGAGCCAAATGCGTTGAAAGAAAAACCAGATGCGCCGAAACAAGAGCCAGACATGCTGCAAAAAAATTTGTATGCACCGTTTCAGATATTTTGATGAGACCTGCAAAATGAAACTCAATAGAAAATTGATTAAATCATGGGGCTAGTCCCCACGATGGGTTCCAATTTATGAGTGGTATAAAGTATGTCTTGCAATGTTAGTATAACACACCTTCATGGAATGCATTACTTAAAAGGAAATCAAAGATAACATAAATGAAGCTATAGCTTCTCCTTCCAACTCATCCCATGGTTCTCAAATCCCAAGGAATCCTGCAAATTATGCTCTCAAATCTTATTATTCTACACATTAACCTACAAAGATTGACAACTCAAGAAATGAGATGCTATAATGAATCTGCATGCCTATGTTTTTGGATTTTTCAATAACTTGATGTATAGACGCTAAATGATCTTAGGGTGGAATGATGCTAAAATCTAAGTGTTGAAATGATAATGATGATGAAATGTAAATGCTAAATGGAAATATGGAAATAACTAAACTATCAAAATGAAAATGCCATTATAACACTAAAAATGAGCTAAAAATGCAAACTAAACTAAAATGGTCTCCAAATTTTCTCACAAATACACTAAAATTCAGCAGCATAAAATTGTCTAAATCTTCCTCTATATGATTTTGTAGCAAAGGGCTCTATTTATAGATTTTCTAAGCCTCAAGGTGATGTGGCAACAACAAACGGTCATTATTGTGATCCTGCGGCATCAACGACAGAGCATCAGGAGGTTGGAAGGAATTAGGGAGATGGTTCCCTTCCACAAGACAAATTTCCAAGTTTTAAAAGGAATCACAAAGAAGGAGGAGCCATGTGTCTCAGTTTGTTCAAAATTGGTTGCAAATTTGTTGGAGATATTTCATATTTTCCAATTTATAAAAATTCATTTGTGAGACACATGACGAGGTGGTAGGTGAGTTGGAGGTGGTTAGAAGAAAGTTGTAGAAATTTTCCTAAATTGAATTTTAAAATCCAATTTAATAGGAGAGGGTAAATTAGTAAAATGACAAATAAATTCCTTTGTGAATTTTAACCAATTTTAGAAGAATATGCCAATTTGAATTTAAAAATTCAAATTTAAAAGGAAGAGGGAAAATCAATTAAATAACAAATTGATTAATTTGTCCTTTTAATTAATTTTAGAAAGAATGTGAATTTTGGAAAAGAAGAATTAGAATATGAACCATATAAATAAATTTTATAATTTATTTATAATAGCAGAGGAATTAAGAATATTAATCAAATAGCCAGTATTTAATTAATGTGATGCTCAAGCCATTTTTGCGTGCATACAAAAGTCACTAGGTTTTGTATTGTATATGAATTTACATGCAAGCAAAGAAAGTGAGAGATGATGCTATAATTGGAGTTGAACAAATGAAATCAAATATTCTTGAACTTAAGAATTCCACATGGAACAAATTATAAAATTGGAAATAGATTCAATAATGAAAAGGAAAAATGAATTTAAAGTCACTAGGTTTTGTATTGCATATGAATTTACATGCAAGCAAAGAAAGTGAGCTTGATTCAATGTTATAAGTGGAGTTGAACAAATGAGATCAAAGATTCTTGAACTTAAGAATTTCATGGAACAAATACAATTGGAAATAGATTCAATAAGGAAAAGGCAATTTATGAATTTTTAACTTGTCAAGAGGTTTTGTATTGCATATGAATTTACATGCAAGGAAAGAAAGTGAGAGATGGTGCACTATATAAGTGGAGTTAAAAAATTCAAAACCAAAGATTACTGAACTTAAGAATTCCACATGGAAAAAATACGATTGGAAATAGATTCAATAAGGAAAAGGAAAAATGGATTTAAAGTCGAGAGGTTTTGTATTGCATATATGAATGTACATGTGCAAGAAAAGAAAGTGAGCTAGATGATATTATAAGTGGAGTTGAACAAATGAAATAAAAGATTCTTTCAAACTTAAGAATTCCACATGGAATAAATACAATTGGAAATAGATTCAATAAGGAATAGGAAAAATGAATTTAAAGTCAAGAGGTTTTGTATTGCATATAGTATGAATTTATATGTGCAAGAAAAGAAAGTGATCTAGATGATGCTATAAGTGGAGTTGAACAAATTAAATTAAATATTCTTAAACTTAAGAATTCCACATGGAACATTTATACAACTGGAAATAGATGACCAAGCCTTTGAAAAAAAACATTCTAAATCATGTCACATGGAATCAATATAGATATCTAGATATAAAAAATTTGAATATACATCCAATCATGTATCTAAAAAATATATGTCATGTACATATTTAAATAATTTAAATCTCTTGGTACATATAATCTAGATCCTCTCTATCTTTAATTATCTCTAAAATATCTTCATGATCTTCAATAGGAAACCTCCACTTTTGTTTGGCACGTCCTCTTTTAGGTAAAGTTTCAAAATTTATTTTTGTTGCTATAACTAAGTGACTATAATGTAGAACCTTTTGTCTTGGCATATAATCAACAAATATAATACCATTTTTATCTATCTTTATTTGTTGATAATATGTGCCTTCAATAACGACTAATCCAATGGGATACTCTTGTCCATCACCATCTGTCATCAATTCCACCAATTTGCATGTTGGTTGCGTACATCTTAGTAGATAGTAATCTAAACCTTTCGCATTGTCAGGATCTACAATAATAGCGAAAATATCTCCTATACACACCATGTAGTGCAAACAAATATAAATACATGATTGAAAATTATATTTTTAATTTTCGAACCAAATTTAAATATTTATATAAACATGCTCAACTTAAGTAGAATATATAAATCAATTTTAAGTTAAAAAATTTAATCTATTTAAGTAAATATAAAATATACATGTGACAACTAAATCATATACACATTTGTAATTAGTTGAATATATAGGATCGTAGACATCAACATTGTCATTATCTTCAAAAGGAAGCATTGGTACTAATTATTTCATTTCCCATTGTGAAACATACCCATCTCTAATATCCTCACATTGAACAATATTTACATTGGCCTCAATGCAATCAACACAAAAACATGATTTTTCTCACATTAGTTGCATAAGGCTTGCTACATCCCATTGTCATGATTTGATGTAGACTTCTAATACCATTAGTTATTTGAAAATTATAAGGATTTGATCGTTCAATATCTGTAAATTACAAACATCCAAGTGATTAAAAAGTGTATATATATATATATATATATGTATATTTAAATTTGAAAATTCAATTTTCATGTACACACACTTTGAAATTCAAATAACAAATTCTTGACTATGTACCTTTAACTTCCCAAAAATAGCATGTGTTTTATATTGATTCACGAGTGGAAAAATGACTTTTGCACCATTCAACAACTTCATTTGCCTTCTATATGGCATTAATTGCAAGTACATGTTGGAAAAAAATGTCAGGTTAAGAGGTTTAAGAATTTAAATTTTAAATATATATCTAAAAAAAAATTATATTCCATATATGGTGTTACCTGCAAGTTCATGTTGACGAAGTGCATGCTTCACACATGCTCCTGCTCCATCGTGCTCTCCTTTTCCATGTCCACTCTCATAAAAATTCCATAAAAAAATGGTGTCACATCGAGCATGTTGTTGGCTTAACCAATTAAAAGATTTTGTAGACTTAAATTGTCCTATGAAATTACAAATAATTTCATTCAAACCAAATTAGTTGAAGAAATATATATATATATATATATATATATATATATATACATTTATACATACACAACATATATAAGTAATTGAACAATTTAATTCTCAAAGTTAAGTAAATAAATTTAATTTAAAAAAATCAACACTTACTAGCACATCCATCAGACCATATCTATTGTTGTTCAACATTTATGCCACATCGTCTCATGTTAGAAAAACGGTAGAGGAATAGCTATAATGGAAGCTTTAATATATTACTATAAACCAAATTTTTCAGTGTAAACCATATGAAGATTTAAACAACTATAACAATGAAATACAAGAATAGAAAGTTGAACACATAACACAATGTTTATGTGGAGAAACCCTTTCGAGAAAAAACCCCACCAAAGAAGAGATGAATAGATTGTATTAATAACAATGGTGTTTCACATTACAATCACTCTAACTCCTCTTGAATCTGGCAGCATCTGTGTACCTGTAAAACATCTCATAGTGTCTCCAATTCAACCCCTCAATATATAGACTCATGGGAGCTCAAAATACCACCATAAAACATTACCATGGGTCAAAACAAGGTTCGGAGATACCATGGTAAAAATCCATTCGACCCCTTACATGCTAAACATGATCTCTTACATGACATTACACCTTCTTACAAGATGTCATAAGAATCCCTATAAAATAGGAGATTCTCTTACATGCATCATAAACCATCAATAGCTATGCAAATATTCTCTTACACATGTCATAGATGATTCTCACGTCCAAAATGATATCCCCCACTTATAGCCCTTACAGTTGTCATAGAATACGTCATAACATCCTTAAAAATAGACTTTCCATGTTATGCCACTAAGTGGACATCTTTTGACAACTAATAACTTATTTTTCAAGACACTGACATGTGGAAAAAGTGCCAACTCAAAATCTCACGCCCCTTTTGATGGATCATAATTATTAATAACATAAATGATTTTTATCCATGGGGAAAATTAAATTAATAATAAATAAACAACTTAGGAATCACCAAAGTCGAGACACCTTAATTCCCAACATTCTCCCACTTATCGAATACTTTGCAAGAGCTAGAGGAATCACACCATCATGGAATCAACTAGGTACAAGTAACAAGGCCCATGACCTTCCTACACCAAGTAAATTTCTTTGTGATCATAGGTTTGGTAAGAACATCTGCAACATTCTAATGTGTGTCAATCTTCTTTAGCTCAATATGACCATTAGCAATCAACTCACGAACAAAATGATATTGAATATCAACATGTTTAGTTTGAGTGTGATACATCAAATTCTTAGCCAAATGAATTGCACTTTGACTATTACAGTTAACCTAAATAATATTGTAATCAAAACCAATACCTATACATAACCTTTGCAACCAAATTGCCTCCTTAGAGACATGAGTAGCAGCCATATACTATGCTTTAGTGGTGGATAAATCAGCTATAGCTTGTCTTTTACTCATCCAACTCATTGTTCCCCCAAACAAAGTAAACACATACCCACTAGTGGACCTTCAACTATCCAAGTCACCTGTCCAATCTACATCAACAAATCCCTATATGTCCAATGACTTGACCATGTTATCAATACCATGATAAACCAAACAATAATCAGAAGTACCTTGAAAATATCTAAACACCCTTTTAACAAAAGTCCAATGCTCTTTACTAGGGTTAGACATAAACCTGCTTAGAACTCACACTGCTTGGGCTATATATGGTCTAGTGTAAACCATTGCATACATCAAACTACCAATTAAACTAGCATAAGGAACCTTAGACATATCCTCAATAGCATCATCAAAATTAAGACACATATCCAAGCTCAACTTAGTATCAACTGGAAATGGAATACTAATTAGCTTACAATCATGCATATTAAACCTCTGCAAAATAGTATCAACATACTTACTTTGACTCAACCAAAGCTTTATGTTACCATGATCTCTTCTGATTTCAATTCCAAGAATGTATTTAGTAGCCCCCAAATCCTTCATATCAAAAACACTAGAAAGTTGCTTCTTGAGTTCACCAATCATTACCTTGCTATTACCAATGAACAACATGTTATCAACATATAGGATAATAATTAGAATATGATCATCAATAACCTTAATACACACACAATGATCATCTTCACTCCTAATAAATCCCAACTTCAATACAAAAGCATCAAAATTTTGATACCACATTTTGGGTGTCTGTTTTAAACCATACAAAGATATTTTTAATCTGCAAACTAATTTTTATTTTCCCTTCACAAGAAAACCGTCAGGCTGTCGCATATAAATTTTCTCCTCAAGATCCCCATGCAAAAAAGTAGTTTTAACATCCATTTGCTCTATCTCAAAATCACAAGCAACAACAATAGATAACAAGAATCTAATAGAAGTTAATTTAGTGACATGAGAGAAAATTTCACCAAAATCAACTTCCTCTCTCTAGGAGTAGAGCTTAGCCACTAATATGGTCTTATACCTTTCCAAGTGACCATATTCTCCAAAATTATTTTTAAATACCCATTTAAATCTTATGAGCTTTCTTCCTTTGGGAAAATCAACAAGATTCCAAGTGTTACAGTTTTCCAATACCATCATCTCCTATTGCATAGCCTGCAACCAAGACTCATTTTCTCCTGAAGAGAGAGCCTCCCTGTAAGATCTAGGTTCATCGTCAACACTTAATAAAACAAACATACAATGGAAATCAAGTGGGCTAAAGAAAGACGATCTTGTTGTTCTTGACCTTTCTCAACCTCTTCCTGATTTTCTTCCTCATGTTCTTCAATTTGATCAGTAACTTCTTATAATTCCTCATCTTCTTCCTCCTCATCGAATCCATATCTTTTTCTTCTTGAGGTACATCTTCTTGCTTAATTTCAAAATGCACACTCTTTTCGTTATCATTTTCCTTTGGCTGTTCAAGTACAAAAATAATGTTAATCTCCTTGAAAACCACATCTCTAAAATAGATTCTTTTATTGGTTAGAGGATTCCATAGCTTATAACCTTTAACATTATCACCATATCTAATGAAAATGCACTTTTCAACTTTAGGATCCAGTTTAGTCAAATTTTTTATGCACATGAACATAAGCCTCACAACCAAATACCCTTGAATGCAAAATAAAAGGCTTTTTACCCAAGCCCACATCTCATAAGGTGTTGTTTCAAGAGATTTACAAGATCTATTAATCAAGTAACAAGTAGTACTTACAGCTTCTTCCCAAAATCATCTATCAAGTCATGAACCACTTCACATGCTTCTAGCTCTTTCCATGATCATTCAATTCATCATTTATACCACACCATTTTGTTGAGGAGTGTACATAGTAGTTTTATGTCCAACAATTCTTGCATGCTTTTAAAATTCATCAAATTCCTTAGAATAGTATTCCCCTCCATTATCATACCTTAATACCTTAATTTTATAAGCTGATTGCTTTTCGACTAAGGCTTTAAATTCCTTAAACTTAGTGAAAACTTCATATTTATGTCGCATAAAATATAACCAGGTAAACCTTGTAACATCATCAATAAAGGAGACAAAATATCTACATTTCCCAATTGATTCAACATCCACAGGGCCAAACACATCCATATAAATTAATTCCAATTTAACTTTAGATTTTATACTGTCATAAGGAAATGATTTTATGGTTTTTTAGCAAACACACAATGTTCATAGAAATAAAAACTCTCATCATAATAGGATAAACCATCTAACAATTTTATATTCAAAATAGACTTTAAAGCAGTCTCACTTATGTGACCCAATTTGCGGTGCCACAACATACAAGTTTTTTCAGATTTTTTAGTTACATATGTAGAGTTTACAAAAGTAGTGACTTCCAGCTTAAACAAGGTTCCTTTCTTGTTCCTCTTGCTATCACCAAATTCCCTCTTACCAATATTCAACCATGCTTATCAAAAGTTACACTTATTCCTAGATAATTCAACTTCAAAACTAAAATCAGATTTCTAGCCACTCCAAGAACATGCAAAACACCAAGAAGGGTTTTAATCCTCCCATTACTGAAACACAACTTAACCTTACCCCTTTCGACAATTAGGTATGAAGTGTTATCACCGAGATAGATTTCACCTCCATCCTATTTCTCATATGTGGTAAACCACTCGTTGTGAGGAGTCATATGAAACAAGTATCCTAAATCAATTAACCAATTTTCATTCGTCATAACTTGATGAGGGTATTCCCCTTACAATCTAAAACTCACAAAAACAACAGATAATGGCACAAAAAAGATGCAAGAAGGAAAGCAAATATTTTCTATTATCACTGAAATGAAAATGAAATTACAACATTATATTTTCCATCATAAGGGCTTTTTTTATTACATAAATCTGCAAATTGGAGCTACCAAATATGTTGCTCTAGCCTCCCTCTATATCCTCCCTTTCACATCATTTATTTCGAAGGTGTAACTGCCCTAGAATCTTCTAGAAAGTTTAACTTCCTCAAGAAGATATTTTGAAATTTTATTAATTTTGGTAGTACAACTTCACGAGGTCATAACTTTTGATCCGACTGTCATATTTCCTATTAAAATACCTTTTCGGAAAGCTCTCGAGAAATTTTGTGTCAAAAAGTAAGGCCCTAAGGCCAACTACTTTTATTTTCCACCAATTTTCAAGCCCATCCAGAGCCTCTACGTGCCTCAAAATTGACTTTGAAGATTTAACTAGGATTTTTTTGAAATTTGAAATTTTAATCTCTCAAAAGACAAATGGTATTGAAGTGATTTCTTCGCCATTGACTTATATTTACCATTCTATAGGTTTGTGTAAGATTTTGTGTCCAACTGTGCATAAATACAAACTTACTAAAATATTAACCCTGCCAAATTTAGCCCTTATTGAAAAGAAACATCTTTTTTTTTG
This sequence comes from Sequoiadendron giganteum, assembly GCA_007115665.2. Classification (NCBI taxonomy): domain Eukaryota; kingdom Viridiplantae; phylum Streptophyta; class Pinopsida; order Cupressales; family Cupressaceae; genus Sequoiadendron; species Sequoiadendron giganteum. The sequence continues at coordinate 394,422,779 of CM021102.1, read as the reverse complement.
GGTTATGCAAGATTTCTCTTACACCCTGGATGCTCCTACATCATAATTTGAAGACAAGAAATCAAAGCTTCATCACCTAAGTTTGAGGATTTCTTTTTGGAGGAATCAACTTGTTTCTTTGGATTTATGCATTCCTTCTTCACATGTCCTCTTTTCCCATAGTTCCAACACTTCACTATGTTCTTCCTTCTAGGAGTTTTAGATTTTCCCTTAGAATTGTCCTTAAGCCCATTCTTATTTCCTTTAGACCCTCTTTCTTTAGGCCTTCCCCTTACGTTGAGAGCATCACCTGTACTATCCACTACCTTTTTCCTCATTTCATGTGACAACAAAGTTGCTACAAGAGCATCCATCTTTGGATCTTCCATGTTAGCAATGATAGCAAGTACAAAATTATCCCAAGATTCAGGTGAAGAACAAAGAAGCATAATACACTTATCTTCTTCTTCTACTTTGACATCAATAGAGGCTAACTGACTCAAAACCAAATTAAAAGAATTTAAATGCTCGGCTATAGATTCATCTTCCCTCATCTTAAGAGAAAACAATTTCCGCTTCAAGTAGAGTTTGTTTACTAGACTTTTCGCTTGATATATTTCACCTATCCGGTTCCACAAAGTGTATGTAGTCTTTTTCGATGACACATTTAGGAGAAAAAAATCATAAAAACATAGCCTGATAGTGCCTCGTGCCTTTTTATCAATCTTCTCCCAATCTTCATCACTCATTTTCTCGAGTTTATTTTCATTTGTTACAACTACCCATTAATGTTTTTCTTCAAGGAGATCTTCCATTTTTAGCTTCCACAACTCAAAACTAAATCCATTAAATTTTTCAATATCCAAATGATTAGAAGTTGCAGCCATGGTTAAACACAAAATACTGCAAAAAATAGCTCACCAAAACTCCCACTAAAACTCAAAAAACCTTTGTTCTAACACCCAAAACATAGAACTGGCCAAGCTTTGATACCAAATGTTAGAAAAATGATAGAGGAATAGATATAATGGAAGCTTTAGTAGATTACTGTAAACCAAAATTTTCAATGTAAACCATATAGAGATTTAAACAACTATAACAATGAAATGCAAGAACAAAAAGTTGAGCACATAACACAGTGTTTATGTGGAGAAACCCTTTCGGGAAAAAAATCCACCAAAGAAGAGATGGATAGCTTGTATTAACAAAAATGGTGTTTCAAAATACAATCACTCTAACTCCTCTTCAATCCAACAACATCTGTGTACCTGTAAAACATCTCATAGTGTCTCCAACTCAGCCCCTCAATATATAGACTCATAGGGACTCAAAATACCACCATAAAACCTTACCATGGGTCAAAACAATGTTAAAAAATACCATGGTAAAAATCCATTCGACCCCTTACATGCTAAACATGGTCTCTTACATGACATTACACCTTCTTACAAAATGTCATAAGAATCCCTATAAAATAGGAGATGCTCTTACATGCGTCATAAACCATCAATAGCTATGCAAAGATTCTCTTACACATGTCATAGATGATTCTCACGTCTAAAATAATATCCCCCACTTTTAGCCCTTACAATTGTCATAGAATTCATCATAACATCTTTAAAAATAGGATTTCCATGTTATACCACTAAGTGGGCATCTTTTGACAACTAATAACTTATTTTATCAAGGCACCCACATGTGGCAAAAGTACCAACTCAAAATCTCACACCCCTTTTGATGGAGCACAATTATTTAATAACATAAATGATTTTTATCTATTGGGAAAACTAAAGTAATAATAAATAAAAAACTTAGGAATTGTCAAGGTTGAGATACCTTAATTCCCAACATCTGAGGTCTTCAAAAAATATTTTGAAACAATGGGCTACATAGTTTCTATCATGAACCATATCATCACTAATATAAAAGTGAACCTCATTGATGATAATTCAGTCATCGTTGTTACTTTGTAAACCATCTACATGTAACTCGGCATTCCTATAAAAAACTTGCACTGAGATTGCAACTTGCTTTGAATGATAATATTGACTTTGAGTCTTAGTTTGAGGACTAAATGTATAGTTCTCAGAGAAATATACACTAGAGAGAATACAACCTAGTGGAAATCAATTCTTTGAGTCATGAAATTTCTTAGCTTGACATCTTACACCATGACAATTTTGGATATGTGGATATATGATATTACAAAATTTATTCATAAATTCATTGTAAGACAACCCACTCTCTTTGAGAACAATTTTTTTGGCCTCGACTCTTGACTTCGTTGAGTATTTCTCATATTCAAATCTCTTCCAACTAACTTGCATTGAATGATCAATATTGTCAGCTTGTAAAAGATTTTTCAAATTTCCACAATCATTACATATATTTTTTATACACTATACATTGAATTCATTTGAATCTTCTAATTTTTCGCATATAAAAGACTTCAAAAAATTTGTTGTGCTTCCACGAATGGCTATATTTGGATGAATTACTACCATAACGTTTTTATATGACTGTAGGTGTAGATTAAATTCAACAAGATTTTGAAAACAAAAAGTTTCACGTACTTTATTTATACATACAAACAATGGTCGTAGTGTCTCAAACAACCTTTGAAAAATCTTCACATCTAAAAATTCTTGCTTGAATGCTTCAAAAAGTTCACTATGTTGTATCTATAAAATGTTTTGGATGAGAAATTTTTGTACCATATTCACCTATTATTTGTATAGTGTCCCTTCTATTGGAAGAAACATGAGAGAGGTTGGTCCAATATTCAATCACCTATTTCTTTGCATCTTCTAAAATTCTATCTTTTCGGTGAACCCTACAAATATTTACCCAATTTTTCCGAATATTTTCATCTAATCTATCTCTCTTTCTAGTCCTTTGATTCCCCATCACAAATTTCTCAAATTTGAATTCACTTGCATACAAATTTACACATATGCTTTCAATGAATGTAGTTAATATTACATAAATAGAACACTAAACACTATTCATTTATTAAAGCCAAAGTAAAAAAACAAAAGAAACTATAACATTGGATTTCAAAACATGATGAGATTATAAATACTATAAGCACTCTATAATCTCAAGCATCATCTAAAATTAATATAGGGAAAATTCATGTACAACACATGTAAGAAATAATTAACATGAACCACACACCATTATTCTCTAGTATATTTGTATCAACACAAAAAAATAGCACAAATATTTAAATAAAAATAAAGAAAAGACAAAAAAATAGGTCTAAACTAATGATACTGAAAGAATTTTTCCCCAAGAAGATTACAACCATATTATCAAGTAACATCATCATACTCAAAATTTGAATTTGTTTGAACTTGAATATAAGGTTCCTACATTACTTATGTTGTTTCTCTAGTGATATAGGATGATAAATATATAGCCACAATAAACTTGTTCATCAATTAAAATTAAACCACAATAAATGTACTTCATCAATTAAAATTTCTTTAAATACATAAATTATAAACATATCATAAGAATATTTGGTATATGTATCACTTGAAAATATTTAGCATGTAACTAGGTACACTAGATCATGATATCACTTACTATCACCACTAAATGCATCAATATGTGGATCTTTTTAATAAAATGAGTACTATAAAACATAGAAAGAGAAACATCATGCTCGATATACCTAAATGTGTAGATCACTAGCTCATATTATAAATTTGACAAGACATGCTCATAATTTTCAATATCACATGTGATAAGGAAAGCCAATTATATCATCATTAAAAAGACGTCATGGAGATCCTTGAACTACAAAATTATTTTAGAGACAAAGAAGGGGTAAATTAAATTACATGTATCACAACACTTTATGTATTCAAAGAAGGGGTGTTGTTACATGTATCACAACCCTTAAATATATTCAAAGAAGACAGGGTTATTTAGCATTAGATTTAGATAGCACATGAGATCATAAATAATGTGTTCACAAGAAATATAAACTAGATCTAATATTAAGAATCACATGATGAAGCATATAGCAGTGAGGAACTTTAGAGGATGCAATAAAAGGGGAATTTAAACTTTCACAAGTAGTTCAAGAATGTATAATATAGGGTGTGTGAAATTATGTATGAATAAAATGTGGGTTAACAAAGGAAATTTGGGTTAAACCTTAATTTTGGAGGAAGATGGTACACACCATTAAAGGATAAGAAGTGGATGATTTTTATTGGTTATAGGGCATGAATAAGTTAGAAAACCATGAAAAAATGGATTTTCAAGAAGGGTACTTGATCTCCAAGTATAACATAATTGATTCAAGTGAACCTAAGATGTGCCAACCTAATACAAGATCATGGGAAAACTTGGACACACATAAGGTTTGGAAAGATCTAGTCAAGTTTTGATGATAAAATATAGATGGACAAGGTAGTCACATGTGAATGAGAGAATCCATAGAAAGGAATCAACATTATTTTCAATAAAATTAAATTGAGTGATGATGCATAGGGGGAAAGGACTCAAGACATTAATCTTAACACTTTCCAATCAGGGTTTCAAAGCAAACATGGCACAAGTACTTCTTTGTCCATTTGGTAATGTGTTCCTAAAGCATTAAGAATGGGAAAAAAACCTTGTGTCACTCAACCCTTGAGGAAAACATTAAATAAAGTAAAACATGATGTATTTAGACCTGTCTCAACATTCTCCAAGGATTCCCCAACATACATAGCCCCAAACAAATGATCAATACAATTCTTTGTGCAAATTGGATATTGTTGCCCCAAGGTGCAATAAGTCAACGACTTCAAAAAAAAGGGAAAGTTATTTCCATACAATTTCCTAGAATTGTGCGGGCTTATTAAATCATGCCAACATGTTTATTTAACCCTCGATTGACAAACAATGCAAGGATCATTCAAAGACACCAAGAACCTAGGGTTATTAGGACTGTTTCACTGCAATCTAAAATCTAAATTTTTTGTCAAAGAGATCTCCTTCACACGTGCCATTCATGACTTTCCCTTTTTCAGGAGTGTGCATAGGCATAGGATAGATTTTTCTACAAATTTTCATGAATTTTGGATGGTAGAAACTTTGTCCATGCTCAAATTTCCCTCGCTAGAAACCTTGGGTAGGGTTTTGGGTTATAGTCGCTAAAAGTGCAATATCTTTTACAAAATGCAATGAAATATGATTAGACAAAGATAATTTGGATGCTAAGACATTTATTCAACTTCCTGCTTCACTAGAAAGGTTGTACTAGATCATTCCAGTCCGTACAATGAGTTTCTTAATCAGTTTTTATAGAAAACACCAAATTGGATGTGCAAAATGAAGATCTTCTCATTCAAACTTCTTCCAACCTCTGGAATCGATGTTACACATCTTATTTTAACATGTTCCAATGATTTACAACTGAAGAAACTTACCAACAACCTTTTTTCTAACTCTAATTACATCATTTGTACTTTTGACAACTTTTTGCAATGTGACTCCAAAACACCATAAAACCTCCTAAAATGACTCCAAATGACTCCAAATGGTCTCAAATGACATTATTGACCCCAATGAAACCAAAAAACCAGATTTTATCACCATTGGAAAAAAATTTCCTCAATAGGTGTATTAGGGTGCCCTTGCACCAAGTGAGTGGGCATGGGAATAAAAGAGAATGCAAGAAGATCCTCAACAAAGAGAAATGAGGAAGGAGAATGGAACACATAAGTGCTAAAAGAACTATTGGAACCCAAGAAAAGTTTATTAACATAGAGGAAGTTCTACCTCAATAAGGTATAAAGGTGTCCACAAAATACATCAAAGAGAAAAAAGGTATATAAGTGAAGTGTTCAAACCCTAGTAAAGGAGGCTAGAAAAAGGAAGGAGTAAGGATGGAGAAGATGGTTAAAGGGGAGAAAAAAATTGAGAATAGTGAAAGGAAATGGACTTGGATAGGAGGTTAGTGTATGCCATGTAGGTGAGGTTGAAAAAATAAGGAAAAAAACATATTAATCATGCTAAAGTATGAGTGTCTAGGGAAGGATGCGACAATCTTGATGAAGTTTGAAGAGAACGAAACTACCACTACATCTCATTTGTGAATAAGGATTTGTGTATTATTTCACACCTAAGGAGTTTGATGTAGGGGCGCAATAGGTTGGATAAGGAACATCATGTAAAAGGATAGGTTGAACATATGAGAGTAGATCATGTTACAAGGAAGGAGTTATGCACAAGAACAAGGGATGGAACCTACACATGAGAAATAAATGAAAAGTAGATAAGAGAAGAGGTGCAAGGGAAAACATGATTGTGCAAAACCACATAAAATGAGGACATGACTAATGCCTCAAGAGGATAGTTATCTAAAATTTATAATGATTATCTAAAACACACTAGGTGAAGTGAAGCATATGTATAAAAAATTCATAGTAAAATTATGTAGGTGCACTTGAATGATCCAAAATTGTGGGTCCTTGTATGTGTACACCATATAAACCTAATAATCCTAGTTCTCAACCATGCTCAAATGAAAAATAGTGAAAACTAACTTCAAATGCACCTATGAAAAGAGTGACAATCAATTATAACTTGAAGATCAATGTACCTTCAAAAATAACTCTTCTTTTGTCAAAATAAGTCTTCCTTTGTATTTTCTTGAATTTCCTTGAATTGAAAAAATAAAAAATAAAATTATATGGATGATTTTTGGTCTTACATATTTTGGTCGACAAACTTTCAATCAAGTATGTTCTAGTCGAAAGTGTTTTGAGTGAAAACCTCTCGATCGGAACCTGCTTAGTTGAAAACGGTCTTACCAAAATTGTCTAGTTGGCATCCTACTTGGCAACCAACTCATCTTTTTTAGAGTTTTCTAAAAATTTCAACTTCAACTGAGTATTTCTTCAATCAGAATGATTTTTTTTTTTTTTAAATACCCTTTTGTAGAGCTCAAAGTGGTGAATCCAAATATGTATTTTTTTATATTTTGATTAGTTTATATATATATAGTGCAAGTAGGTTTTTAAAGTTAAGAAAGAGGCTGATTAGAAATTAAAAAATATATAGTAAAACATATTTAAAAAAATGAAAAATATATGGTGCAGTAGAGGAGAGAATCCTCTTCAAAAGGATATAATTTGTTTTTTGAAAATGATCAAAAAAGTAGATAATAGTTGACATCAAATGAAAACTATCAAATTCTAGTAAGTTTGACTTTAAAATGTCATTACGAGAAAAAAATACTTCACAATTTGATTTTTTTCCATGCACTAGATATTGAAGTTAACTATTTGGAGAAAAAAATTAGGGAAAATTGAAGTTTTTTTCAATTTGTTTCTTGACGACAACTAAATGTCACTTTTTCTTGAAATTTTCAGCATTCCAAAATCTGTTCTTGAATTGATAAAAAAATTATGAAAACAACTTTTTTAAAAACTGAAAAATTAAAAGAATAAACTTCATCAAGAGTTCTACATTTCATTAGTTAACATCATTTTGAAATTCAAAACATAAAGGCTACTTTTATGTGGTCAAAGTTCAGATTGTTTTTGCTATTGGTCAATTCCTTTATAAAGTGTGGCACAGGTTTGTGCTTTTACCCAAACTTATTCTAAGATGTTCAAGAGTAGTCCTACCTCTATTTGGGTAGAGATAGAGTTGGGGTGAGCCGGAGTTGATCAACCTAAATAACCTATACAAACTATGGTTTCCTTCATAAATATTAAGAGCTTGATCCCTTTCCCAACACCAAATTTCCTTCATATATGTTATCTCCTTAAGATCTTATGTGATTTTACTTATGAGTAATAAAGATCGGGTTGATTGAGATAATGATTTTATTTATCATGCAATACCAAGTTCAAAATAATAAACAAAATAAAAAACCCACAACCTACCCTTTAATTTAGAAAGGGACATACAAACCTAGACATAATATCCATTAAGATGACCAGACAACACATATCCACTTATCCCATGACCACTATAGAGGTAGTTGTAGGGGCTAGAAATAAAATAATATAAATCCACTCATTAGCTTATACTCCCATAGATAGGGCCCCCAATCTATTGATTGTTATTTCTCACACCTCAATTGAGTGTCCCCTCTCTCCACCACCTCCTTATATAGAAAGATAAGTTGAAAGTCTTCCTAGTAAATTTCAAGATGTTATTTTTTCATGGACCTTACTTTTCTTATTGAGACTTATGAGAAAGTTGAGAACAACCTCCCTTTAGTCTTATATTCCAAAAGGTCCATGTTTTCCTTTCATTCCTACTTATTAAGTTAAAATTTAGGCCTTCCAAAGATTTATTATATTCTATAGAGTCCATGTCCTTCTATTGTTCTATCAAAGATGAGAAGATAAGACATCATATCAAAATTTTGTTGAGGATGATATGTTTCAACATCACAAATGAGAAACCAATAAGATTGGCTAATCTACAACGATTTCTCATTTTGATTGTAGTATGGATAGGAATTTCATGGATTTTATTAAGGATTTTATTAAGCTATATGAAAAATCAATCATTTTTATGGTGGTTGATCATCTTTCTCAATACACCCAATTTTGTTCATTGTTCCATCCTTATAAATTCTACCCTTGTACAAGCCCTAAGTGTGCAAATATTCCACCTCCATGGTATACTCACTTCCATTTTCTACGACTATTATACCACCTTCATTAGTAACTTTTGGAAAAAAAGTGTTTAATCTAGTCTCTACCATTACAAAATCCTTCACTGATCAAAACTCCACCTCCATAGTATGTTCACTTCCATTGTTTGTGAGTGTGATCCCTCCTCTGCCTATAGCTTATAGTAGGAACTATTTAATATGTAGAGAACTCAAATGGAAATGTACTCAATGGATCATTTGCAAACTAATGTTTAGACTTAAATAGGCACTAAATTCTTGGAGACATATTCACATTGATTTTCTTTAGAGAAACTAAATCAGTGAGTTAAGAGTCTACCTCTTATGAAATGGCTATACACCTCTTACTATTTTTCTACCAAGATGACACTATATGAATCCATTTATGGCCAATCATTGTCATTTCTCACCTTTTTTAACTCTCTTATCTAATAAAATGAATACTTGAAATAATGAATAGAACTAATAACACATACTGATAGGCCAAAACTAAATTAGAATACAAAATAGATTTAATGTTTAATAATTAATATTTTAGTTTGGTATATGTGTCAATCTAGGGGTGTAAATTTTTGAAAGACATTATGGATATATGCACAATGGTTGTAGGTAGTGAGGTGAGTAAAATGAAATGGAACTAGAAAATACATTTACTCTTAAAAAATTGTTACATGAATTTTGAACAGTACTATAAACTATACTAGAACTATAAATAATATTGTTGTAGGGACTATGTAGGCTATTGTAATTGTATGCTATAGGAACTATGAAAGCTATTGAAACTATATGCTATAGAAACTAATACACCATAACAATCAATAATTAGATAAATTGAAAATACACTCTCTTTTTTTAATTCTCTTTTCTATACAAACTATTATTATCATATTTCATGCATAAAAGAAAGATTACAATTTATAATTTAATCAAATAATACTTAAATGAAATGATAACAAGAAATATTCAAATAAAAAAAATGTTATTGTCGTTCCTTGGGAGTGAGCCCTCCTAGTTTGTGAGGTGACTAAAATATTGCTAAATACTTCTCAAATCATGAGTTACTTAATTATGTTGTGTTTTCATCAAAATATTACAATATTTGTTGTGTTGTTACCCTCATTTTCACACCATTTCTTACACAATATATAATAAATGAGGTGTACTAATTTAGATCATTTTTTACAAAAAGTTTGCTTCAAATTTAATTTTCTTTAGCATGCAACTAAAAAAATTATTGATATATCAATCAATTTCAATAGAATAATATGGACATTTATTTTTGGTCCATGACTATTGAAACATAGAAAAATAGGTGTGACCCCAAATATGAAAGGAAATGGGGTTATGATGGACCTATTTCTCTAATTTCATTCAGGAAATGAGATCCAAACAATGAAATGACTGTCAACCAAAAGATGAGTCAATTCAAGGTGTGAATCTGCAATTTCCCTTTTTTGCAAGGACAAAGGTCTTGATTAAAACAACACTTTGGGGAGAAAGATTAAAAATAAAAAAACAACTCCAAATTGTAATCTACAAAGTGCATTTAGAAGATTAAGCTCAATTCTGATGGAAACAAAAGTTGAATTGCAAATATGAGAGTGGTAAAGTGATGTGTACCAGTCACCAAAAGAGCCTTTTCAAAGAAAACAGAGGACTCATTTTCCCTATGGCAAATGGGTCCTGGCTAGGGCTCTTGAAAAATGGTTTATGGGTTCTCTTCTATTGTTTATGCACTCCCAGATTCCCGAATATCATGGTGGAAATTATGAAATGAATCCTATAGGTCAGTTTCCGTGAAATTACAAGAATGGTGACAAAAAATTCAACTTTGAAAACTTTGCAATTTTGTTCTTCAAGAGATCTTCCACCTCAAATTTGCAAACAAACATCAAGAATGGAAAATGTTGTTTTGTTGGTGAATGGGGTTTGCCTTGGTCAAACCCCCTTTTGGTAGTTAAATCTTGTAATAAAATGAAATACCGTGAAGGAGTGATGGGTGAACGAATGCAATATCACAACTCACCAAATCCTTGTTTGAACCTTGGAATATGGATCTACAACTTGCATGAAATGGCTTCAATGGATGTGGATCTTGATCATGAAACTTGACCCAAAACAATGCCTTTGAATGCTTGAATGGATCTTGAACACTACATCAACATATTAGCTCAAATAACATGCAGGATGCAAGAAGACTTTGACATGATAATGAATCTTGAATGCTGCAATAATTTTTCAACAAATCTTCTCTTGAATTCCTTGAAATGCTCTTGATCAAACTTGCTCATAAATTTTCTAGAATGCTTGAAGTCTTAGATTTGCTAGGTGAAAACATAGTGAAATGACCTCATATTTATACATATGTTAACATTAATTCCCTAAATTCAAATAACACAAGCCAACATGTGAATACACATTTGAAATAACTGAAATACCACCAAAAACATGTTTGAAATTCAGGCCTTGGCCTAAGTGAGGACCCATTCACCCTTGGGCGAATGAGTCCTAGGTCACTTACCTAGGAAACACATTCTCCAATGTGAAGTTTTATGTTATGGCATTGATGAATGTTAGGTTTTACCCTTTGGAAATTGCATTTAATTGGGCTTGGCTTTGAATTAAAGGGGTCAAATAAGGAAAATTAACCTCAATTAATCAATAAAGCCCTAGATAAGTGTGAAAGTGTAAAGGTACACCTTACAACACCATAAATAAGGAACAATTAAGTCCATTTTATTTAATAAGGCCCTAAACTTAATGTGAATATGTGAAATACATATTACAACACTAAATTAGGGCATAATTGAATCCTTTTATTAATATTATTTCCCAAATTAAGTGTGGAAAAGGGATACTTTTTCTTACACTACATTTAGCACCCACTTTAGTAAGAGTAAGAGTCCATTTCAAACTCACACTAAAGTACACATTCAAGACACTTATGTATGCAACAATGAAAAAGATACTCAATCATACACTATAAAAGCCTAGGAGAAGAGGTGGGAAAATCAAGCTTCGACTATTTCAACATGATTTGGAACATAATTTTTTGTCTAGGGAAGGGGTGGATCAAGCTTCGAATGTCCCAACATGATGTGGAATGCGACTATTTGTCCTATTCATTCACAAGCAGAACTCGATGTCCACTATGTAAATAATATAATGCTCACACAGGCTAATGGAACCTCAAGTCATCCACTAGGTGAACCTCCAGGAAGGTGGCTTAGTGAGAAAGTCATGCCTCTTTCTTGTCTCTCACTATACTTTCCATACCAAAGCTATACCTTTGAAAAATTTGATAGGGTGCCACACACATTTTGGTTTCAAGCTTCACAAGGTTAACAAGCTACATTATGCTTAACACTTATGAACATTATAGGTTTGTTCAAATGGGTCTTGCTTAGTTCATGTAAGGTCTTCTTCTTAGGGATCATCGTGCCTAATGTCTCCAAGAGAGGACAAGTCTAGAATAAGAGAATCACAACTTAGGGAATGCAATGCATATCATCACCACTAAGAGGAAAGTCATATTCCAAGAAATATCACACTCTAAGAGGACATCAAACCCAATGACACCACCAAGAAAAGAACACATCACAAGAATAAAATTGCACAAAGAATGTGGTGACATTGATGTATTCCCCCACTTTAAAGGAATTTCTAACACCATTGTTACGAGCTATAACTTTAAAGTAGAAGAAGACATGAGAGCTTACTCAGAAAGCCCTATTCCAAGTCATATGTTTCCAAATGAAGCTGCATCATGTAAAGGGGTTGCCCCCAAAATGAAATACCAAAATACAAAAGAGATCCACAGATTCAAGATCAATATATATTTGCTACAATGTTGTTTTAGAGCTTAGAAATGTCATCATTCCCCAAATACTCACAGAACAAGAAGAATGACACACAAAGAGTGAAAACAAAGAAAATATTTTGTGTCAACATGGAAGAGACCTAAATTTATCGATGCCTTGCATCATCCCCAAAAGGAAAACACAAGACAAGCGAAAATATAAATGTTTACGACATGTAGAAGAATGTAGGTACATATAGAGGAATGCACATGAAGAGAGATACATCAAACAAAATAGTATAGAGGATCACATTACGCTCATGCAATCACACAAAGAAACATGAAAAATAAAGTAAAGAAAAATACTAGTAAGGCACATGCGAGTCAACCTATAGCAGGTCATCTGCATCCCAATCTTGTTTAGTGTATGTAGAAGGAGGATAAATAGCCAAAGGGACAACAACAAGTTCTGAACTAGGACATGCACCAAGTTCAACACTCTTATAATTAGAATCATCATTTAAGCTCATAGAAGAGGAAAACATTAGATTTAGCTCATTATGCACTTCCTCATCAATCTTTTCAATTTCAATATCATCATCCAAATTAATCACAACGGGAGTTCTAATGACAATATCCATAGAGTTTGTTGTTGTTTATGTTGTGGCAAGGGTGGAGAGGCGTCATGCCTTGCTGGAGAGAAGTTTGGATTTTGAATTTCTATGTTCTTTTATTCTTTTGTTTGTAATGAACGAGCAATAGAACGATGTCTACATGTTGATGGGTGTTTTAGCACTGCTCATCACATATAAAGAATAAGTACTCTATCTCTCTTTAAAGGTGATTTACTTTAGAAAAATTCAGAAAATAACCCCAAGGTCTCTAATGTCAGGTCTTGACAATGCACAAACAACTCAGTGGTAATGTGTAATGTTGTTAATCACAAAGGTCATTTATAGTGAAACAAAGGCTAAAAATTATAGGTCTATAACAAGGGTTTTGTAAGATTTGAGGATAAGGATAAACCCTAACTACAACTTTTAGATTTTGAAGTGTAAAATAATGCCTTCATCAAATACAACAATTTTTTGATGCTTTTCAATCCTAATCTAACACAAATTTCAAATAAATAGAAACAGATTCAAGGGTTTGAGAGATATCTAAATATATAACCTAAGTGCAATCATGTAAACAATTCAACATTTAAGGTGGAAAAATGCCCAATAACTAATTCTTTCTTAACTAAGATAGCATCCATAGTATCACATAAATACTGCAATATTTAGAGGAATGTAAATATTTTCAGATTGTGAAACATTCAAACATATACCTAGATTTGAATATTATGCATAAACATTCACAATTGAACTAATGCAATAAGATATGGCCCAAGATAACTATGCAAATTGACTTACAATCAACAAGTCACAAATAGTATGGGAAATAGATTCATCAAACACCTTCAATACTTCATCACCAACATGAAAGAACTGAAACTAAATATTAAACTAGTTAACAAAAAATAGCTTGGAAACATAGGAACCATGCACAAGAATGAAGTAACATAGAAAAGAACAAGCCAATGTATTCTCTTATATAAACTTCACCAAAAGTTTGCAACAATTCTAGAATTAACCTTTCAAATGAGGAGAGGCCTCATATTTATAGAGTTGAATACAAATCTAGGGTTAAAACCAATGGTCCAGATTACATCACAATATGGGCACCTAAATTAAGTCGACCAAAATAGGTTAGCCTCATATAACTAATGCCCATTTAAAATTCAAAACATTAAAAACCCATTTTTCATGGAAATACCATTAAAAATATTAAATAAAAGAATCTTGGAACTGATTTCTAGGCAACCAAATTTTCCTTTAGCTTGTTGATGAAGAATGGCACAAAATTCAAGTTAGATATGCTCTTTATTCACCCTCTTTTTCCATTTGTTGCCTCCTAGAAAATTCTTAAAATTTATTCAACACTTTATTCAGGTCAGTCTAATTGGGAGTTGGGATAAACTTAAGTCTTAAAGTGACTGATTCTAAATCATTTTTATATTTCTTTGATATTTTATCCCAATCTATCTTCGACTCTTGATATTTATGCATAATAGTGATATACATAGAAACATCTTCCAAGTGATTTTCAGTCACAACCCCATCTTCAACATGAGAGAAGGTATCTTTCCATCATTGCCTCAACATATCGGACTTCATATAATATTTGTTGAGCGTTTTTCCTATCATTGCTTCCATAAAAAAAGTGTAACCATCAATGATGTCACTTAAATTACTCTGCATTTTGGGAACTTGCTCCAGAGATTTATCCATTATTTCTCTTATGAATTTGAAAGCTTCTATCCATTCCTTGGGTTTGTCTGTATCTTCAAAAGTTAGAATATCTTCCTTTACCAACATCTCCCCATAAATTTCAATCACCTTCACCAATCTAATTATGGAATTTTAATCAAATGCCTTACATTGTGTTGCCATTTGTTGCACAGTATCCTGAAAAGAGATAGAATTTTCATACAATTAAAAAATTTCCTCAATTAGTGGAATACCCTTTTGATATACTCCGGCCACCCAATCTTGAGCTACTTGTGTCGATGCCTTCATCTTCTCTAGCTCATTAATGGACTCCTTAGAAAGAATGTTGGGTTGTTCAGATGATCCAACCTTAGTTTGAATTTGAAGAGGCTTGACAAGATGTTGAATATATTTTTGTAGCTCGTCCACTTGCTTCTGCAACTTCTCTTTTGCTTTCACCTCCTTATCCAATATTTTCAAAATGGTGTCCACAGATCCTTTCAGATCTTCTTCTTCTTGCTTTTTAGTACATGGGCCCAAGTTAATGGTTTGCACATTATAATCATCAAGAGTAGCTTCCCCTTTATTTTTCTCCATTGTAAGGGTAGCAATGTGCAACACCTATTATTGTAATCATCTCTTTTAATCTGAGAAATTATCCTAGCCTTCTTCTTCTCCTTAGGTTTATTCAAGCCAACCAAAAAACTATTCCAATCTAGAACTACATCCTCTATTATTATAGGCTTTGGCTTGAGGATTTCCTTAAGCTAATCTGGAGCCATTGAAAACTCCACATTTGTATCAAGGTTAACATTATTTTATCCTTGGAGGTCTTCTCCCTTATTCACTTCGTCATTCTAAGGTTGCTCTACCTTTTTTTTTATTTACATCCTCCCCTTTCTTCTCATGCATATTCAACATTAACCTCCTCCATGTTTTCTTCACGTTTCTCACCTTCTTCCTCAAAGACATTCACATTAAATTTCTCCCCAAAGATTTTGCTAAGATCTCCATCCTTTGGAGTTTTTGGTTCTTCATCTAATGCCTAATTCTTGGAAACATCTTCAAATGTGGTGCCTTTTGCTCCCGTTTCCTCTTCCTTTTGAGAAGGAATATCCTCTTGATGTGGCTTAGGTGGAATTTTCTTTATAATTTCTTCTTATGTAGCTTTGTCATTGTCAGAAAATGATGTTTGTGCAACCTTTTCTAATTCTATAGTTTCTCTTTCAATGCTATCTAATTTGGGAAATGGAATCACTGATTGAGGAGAAGCTTTCCTAGTATATACTTGAGTTCTCTCTTCAAAACTCTCAACATTGATTGCCTCTTCCTGGGCTCCTCCTTTAGTATCTTGGGGATTCTCCTCACTATCCTTGTCTTTCTATTGTTTCTTGGGAGGGGAATCATTTGAGGCACATTTACCCTTTCCTCTAATTAGTCTTCTTTTTGGAGGTTGAGGCTGAGGGGATGTTTCTTCAGTTTCCTCAGTGATAAACTTGGTAGGTTTTCTCTTCTTCGAGATAGGTTGCCTCTTAGTTTCCTTTGTTTCAACCTTGGCCTTTTGCTTCTCTTTTGTTCTCTTTATAATTAGAGGTCTTTCTTCTTCTAATTCTTCTTCTTAAGTAGAAAACAACATTATCTTCTTCTTTCTCATATTCCTCTTCTAAAGAGGATTGTGATTCCAAATCCCCCATCAAGTCATATGTAAGCTTGATCCCATCTACCTCCAGTTCTAGTAGTTTTTTCTTTTCCCACTACATGGAGTATTTGAGGACTAGAGCAGTGACCTGGGTTAAGTCTGTTAATTCCTCCCCAGCCCAATGGAGGGAGGGGCTTATTAGATAATTCCATATAATCATGATACTAAATAACATCTTCATCATCATAAACTTGATCCAGAACCTACATGACTCTATATAATCTTATCATTTTCAAGGATATCCTAGAGAATTTTCTCTTGAATACTTCAAGCTCATATCTATAGTTTTCCTAGTAGTCCTCAATGTCAAACTTATGTATATAATCTCTGGAGGCTACTTTTTGTTATTGTTTGATATGGATCAAAGTGGCCCCAGAATGTATGTGTGGGTAGGCTGAGGTATGCCATCTCAATTTTTGAGTTTTGGGCACCTTGCAAAGAAGGAAAGGCTTCCCAACCATTAATCTTCAAGGGGAATTCCCTTCCAATTCTTGTCTTATGCATATTTTTCAAGATTTTATCAAAGGAAACCAACTACCTTATCACTTATAATAACATAACCTTGTCAGTAGGGTACTGTTGAAGTTTGTATGGTACCAAGGGGCATCCTTGAATTATGATATATGTAAACTTACGAAATTGCAAGTACCAATATCCATACTTCTTTACAAGCCCCATGGCCTCAGTTGAAATCCTCATATGCAATGATTCTTGCAATGTTCTTTCTATGTACATGGTGAATTAATCATTCACCCTTTTGTAGTGCGAGGTGCTTGATAAATGCAATTGGGGATAAATATCATAAACCTTATTTTCTCTTATAACTTCTTTGCGGCTCAATCCCCTGTATTTGAAACTTCTTGCAAACATGTAGACAATGTAGGAAGTCATGGTGAACTTCCTTGTATCTTGTACCGCTCTCAACTACCTATCCAAATTGTCATTGATCATTCTATTCCAATGATAGTTAATGGCTTTCTCAATCTCGAAATTCATGTAGGACATCCAATCCTCAATAACTAAAGCCTTCTCTAAT
The DNA here is from genome assembly GCA_007115665.2 of Sequoiadendron giganteum. NCBI lineage: Eukaryota > Viridiplantae > Streptophyta > Pinopsida > Cupressales > Cupressaceae > Sequoiadendron > Sequoiadendron giganteum. The sequence continues at coordinate 394,405,298 of CM021102.1, read as the reverse complement.
CCCAACACTCTATTGAGGAGAGTGATCATATCATTGTAATCAACCTTGAAGTCACTTATGTGCAATAGCTTTGGAAATTTAGAGTAGTGTGCCCTAGGTTTATCAATCCATGAGGCATTAATCATTTCCAATACCCTCTCAGGGTTATCCATGTAAAACTTCTTCATTGTATCAATCTTGAATTTCACGAATTTATGGTGTGCAAGAATGCTAAAAGCCTTTGCCAAAGATTCCTCAGTTATATTGGCCAATACTCTACCTTGGGGGGCAACTATCATCCTTCTATCTAAGTGATAGTGATTTTATCACTCCATTATTAGCTCTGGGCATTGGATAGATGGAGGAAAACCTACTACTTGAGCCAACCCAATGTGTACGAACCTCTTGGCCAATTTTTTTGGAGCATAACAACACATTCTCTTTTTGAAGTCCTCAAAGTCAATATGCCCCATGTTGGTGTCTCCAACCTCTCCCCAATGAGAAGTGATCTTGGAATCTAAAATCCTTCCCTTGAATTTGTACTTCATCCTTTCTGCTTTGTTCAACTCCTCTCTGGCTCGGTTGTGTTCTTTCCTTTACCCACCTTAGCCTTGCTTGATTCTTCCTGCATATGTTAGTCAAAATATGAAAATTACTTGAAATGCTTAAAGAACTAAAACATGGTTAGAAAAATCAAGACATTCCATTTGGTCACATATAAGATCATACTATTGATAACGACACCAAAGGAATTCATTTCAAAATCCCTCAAATAAAGATCTAAAATAGCTATCAAGTTTTTGAGTTAGGCAGGGAATTCGAGGAATTCGCTAGTGTATGGAATTCATGAAATCCAAGAGTCTATGGAAACTAAAAAATAAACTCCATCAAGAAATCCAAAGCCTTAAGTAATTAGTGAAATTTAACAAAGTGTGAACTACCACATGCAATTTGATCCTTAACTCCCAAAAAATTTCAACATTATCAAAATTTAACCCTAGAAAGCATAAATCATAATCTTGACATCACCTTGGGAAAATCCATTGTCTGAAGAAATCAGTAGTGTAAATTTCAGGGAATCCTTCCAAAGGCAGAGTTAATGGAATCCATTACTTCAAGAAATCCATGATGAGAAACCCATTAGGAAATCTAAAGGGACTCGAAATCCATGAAAAGAACACAACAGGGTAGTCTGTGATGGATGCTGTGTTAGAGAATCCAAAATCCCATGGATTTAGGGATTACAAGACATTCGAGTAATGAAGTATTTTAAGAATTCAATGACTAACATAGTTATCAGGCTTTCCAAATCGACAAGGATTACATGATGAATTCAAACCTCAAATGTTCAACTAATCCATTCTACTATGCAACTTGTGGATGACTCCTCGAATGATGTAAAAGAAAATCATGGAAATGGTAATTCTTATGGATTTTCACATGAAAGACCAAAGATACCATTTACCCCAAATGTAAAAAATCAAATAGTGACCAAACTTTGTTGTTTTGTCATTTTAAACAATTGGAATGTGCTAGGGTTTCCAACATGCGTATGCATAGATCAAAACCAAAGCATATTCAAGACCAAATTTGTGCGGGAGTGCAAATGAAACCCTAATTTTGACCTAGCCATCCATTTTGATTTTTGTTAAATCGACCAGGAAGAGCCTATACCAATCCTCAAATTTTGAAGCCCTAGGATACATTATTGCCAATTACTAATGGCCCCAATTCTAATTCATGCAATATATGTGTGTACATTGATGCCCTAGTTTATGTTCATCAAATTTCAAACTATCACAATGAATTTTAATCAATTATTTATCGTATGAACCTTAGTTCATAAAGTAACACATAAATCATGATGCCCTAGCTTACTTCACATTCAAACGTGATGAGAAATCAACTGCAATAATTCAAAATACAAAGGAAAGCATAAATAAATTGAAAATAAAATCAACCAGCCATGAATTCATGCGATAACCCAACTAGAAAGAGATTTAAGACCCTACCTTTGATTTCTAACGTGGAATATGAAGTACACACCAAAAAGTGAAACCCTAGCCACTGATGTGAAATCCACAAACTCAAATAACCAAAACCCCAACCTCAAATCGCTCAATGCACTTCGCTCCTCATATGCTTAGGCTCTCAAATGCAAATAACCAAAACAAAATGAGAATATAACAAGTGAATTGAGTTTAAAGTCACTCAATCCATCTCCATTAATACCCTCGTATGCACTGTAGAGTGCAATGAATTTGTGACTTGATGTTTTTGTAGTGTTAGGAAATCCACCTCTACCTAGAATTCATGATGGAAGATATGTTGGGAAATCTAGAGCCTCATGGATTTAGCGATAAGAGGAACTTCAGACATTCCACAGGCTCATGGACTTAGCAGTGACACAACTATTAAGGAATTCAAATGGACATGGAATTCCCACAAATTTAGTTTTTGGAGAATAGGCTTGGATTTTGCAAAACTGAGCCAAACTTAGGGTTAAGACACTTGGTAATGTTTCAAAGGCTCAATCATGTAACCCAATGTTGCAAACACAATTCACCCTTAGAATTTAGGCAATGATTATAAGCTTGAAAGTGTGATATCATCAAAATTCAGTGGACCTAGATCCTTTAAGGGGAAAAGGTAAAACCTAAGGAAGAAACAAAAGAGGGGGTCCCTGCTTTCAGCAAGGCGTGTGTACAAAAAGGCATAATAAATGGTGACTCTGCTAGGGAAATGCCTCAAATAATTTTGATGATAATAGGAATCATGAACCTAGAATATTTTGTTTCAATCATCACGTTAGGCCAACACTTAAGAAGGAATCAAAACCATTGGGAGATCTAGTCCCTCATATACTAAAATCCAAGTGTGCGCACGTGTGTTCATTTCCCTCCTTAGGATGACCATAGGAACGTATGTTTTTTTCATGCTAAGCTATATGAATGATTCTACTCCAAAATCATATGGGGTATTACCTCACTTCCAATCAAGCTTCCATAGCCCCAATGAGGTTATCATTGTTATTCCCTTGAACATAACTATACTGCCAATCGAGCATCCATAGCCCTAGTAGAGTTATTTGAATCCCCCTAAAAGTTGAAGTTTCTTACTCTTCTTATGATTTTATTTTGTTTTCTCATTTCTGATTTTCTTTTCTTTCTATTTTCTCATTTTCAACTTGTGAACAATGAATCTCACAATCAGGGTTGAGGATCACAATGACACTGAAGTAGAAATATAAGATTTTTCACTTAGCATACCTCCACAAAGGAACCTATAACAACCAAGGATTCTTAAGATGTGAAAGGTATAGGATTTTAGAATACTTGAGACCAGACCTGACCAATGACTTATCATACATTCAGATCATTTGACACTAAAAAAAGACAACCACCATCCATTCTGAACACCTGATTAGATTTTATCAATGAAATACTCAAAATAGTCCCAAGCATAAAAAAATGAATATTATGGTTGGTCTTGTAAACATTCCCAAAAAATAAAAGGAAACCCTAACCAGCAAATCAAAATAAAAGAAAACCTACACTAACTAAAGTAGGAAAGCAAAATAAAACCAAAGAAAACTAACCTAAGAAAACCACCTAAACTAACTATGTACAAGGGTGAGCTGCAATAGATTAGGAAAGGAAATAGTTCTTGAGATATTGCCCATCGATAGGTAGTGAGACATCCTCTCTAGTGTGAGTCTTTCAATAAAATGCATTATCTCCCAAGATCTCAAAGATCTGAAAGGGGCCAAGCCAGAGCTTATCAAATTTTCCATGTTCCCATTTCCTTTCATGGGCCTTATCCCAATATAAAACTAGGTCAACAATCCTAAAGGCCTTGATTTTTACACACCGGTCAAACCAATGCTTCACAACACCCTAATGTTTAGCAATTTTTTCAACCACTTCATCTCGTTTCTCCTCTAGATGGAGAAGTTTAGCTAGAGAAGTTTCGAGTCTTTCCCCTTCATCATAGTATTCATTAATGAACTGCAAGGTGGGGATCCTCAACTGGATGGGAAAAATAGGCTCCTATCCATAGACCATATGATATGGGGAGGTTCCTAAAGAGGCATTTTGTCTTGTATGATCTACCCAAAGTGAAAATCGCAACTAAGTATGCCAATCCTTTGGGTTCCTATCGAGTAATTAATGAATGACTATCAATAGATTCTTATTTGTTGATTCTACCAACCTGTTCCCTTGGGGATAATAATTGGAGGAAAATTTAGTATGATCCCATAATCAAAGGCCCACCCTAAAAATTTTAAAGATGCAAATGCAGGGCCATTATCATAGACAAATGCAAATGGACAACCAAAATGAGTAATGATGCAATCTTTTAGAAATTTAATAACAACATTGGTTGTACATTTCTTACATGGGATCACTTTTGTCCATCTAGTGTAGTAATAAGTTGTGGTTAGAATATACCTGTGGCCCATAGAAGATGGTGGATTGATCTTACCAATGAAATATAGTCCCCATTATATGAAAGGGCACACCTTAGCTACTAGTTGTAGCGAAATAACAACATACTTCTCCTTATTGGCAACAGTTTGGCATGTGTGATAGGAATGCACATGTGCATGGGAATCTTTGAACAATGTTGGAAAATAGTACCCAACTTGAAGGATCTGGTTTTCAATTGATGGAGTTAAACCATGTCATGTCCCAAAATTACCATGAAACTCATTCATCACACAAACTACTTCTTTCTTCCCAAGAAACTAAAGATAAATTCCTTTGTGATTCTTCTTGTATATTATGGATCCTTTCAGCATTGCTACTCTTCAAGTGCAACACTCTTCTTTTCACAATATTCAAGTGTGTAGGACATTTCTGATTCAACAAGTAATACACAATATCATCATACCAGTCATCTAGAGAGACATATTCAAGATTATATTGTTGTGTTGTGAGCTCTGGATTAACTTCAACCATTTTACAAGTAAACACTTGTCTTCTAACTAGTTTCATAGGTTGTATCTCCATGTTTTACTCTTGTAACATCATCACCAATTTAGCACGTCTTTCACCCAACTCATTCTACATCAAGAGGATATTCACAACTAGATCTAGAACAATTGTGAACACCATATTTCTCAAGATGTAATGCTTGAACTTATTAACTCCTTGAACCAATGCATAAGCCTTCTTTTCAAAACTTAGGTAACACAACTTATCATCTTTTAATAGAGCACTCATGAATGCAATGGGATGCTCGTCTCCCTTATCTCTCTTTTGCATAATTTAACATACTTGCACATGAATATTTTGAAGTAAAGGAGTATATATAAAATGGTTTGGAGTGATGTGAGCTAACTAAAACTAGGGCCTCAACTATTACCTATTTTATATCTTCAAAATCCTACTTTTCTTCAAGCATCCATTCCAATTTGGCATCTTGATTTAACATTGCATTCAAGGGCTTCATAATTTCAGCAAAACCAGTGATAACTTCTTGATAAACTTAATCTTATGGAAGAATTATTTCATTTCCTTTTTTCTCGTAGGAGGCTAAATTTTTAGTATGGCTTGAATGCACTCAGGGTCAATGGATATTCCATTCTCTAAGATGAAATTCCCTATTGGCTTTCCTTCATCACTCCAAAGACGTATTTCTTTGGATTCAACAAACTAACAAACTCTTTGCACTTTTGAAACACTTTGCATAGGTTTGAAATGTGATTACCCCTTTTTTTTTTAAATACTATTAGATCATCCATATAAATGATGATACACTTTCCTATTAAATATTTGAACACAATATCCATCACCAATTGGAACATTTCTCTAACATTAATCAGAACAAATGGCATCCTTCTATATGTGAAAGTTCCCCATTTCATGGTAAAGGTTGTTTTGTGTCTATCTTCATATTGAACCATCACCCGATTATAACCTAAGTAACCATCCAAAAATGACATCATTTGAGAATGATTAACAATTTGTAACACCTCGTCCAATGATGACACTAGATAGTTGTCCTTTTCTAATGCATGATTCATATTTTGAAAGTCCACACACAACTTGATTTCACCATTTTTCTTACGGATAAGTACTAGATTCGCCACCCATGTGGAGTGTCTAACAAGGAATATGATGTGAGTGGATAGAAACTTCTTCACTTCCTTATGAATAATTAGCTCAAGCAATGCATTGATTGGTCTCTGTCTTTATCTGAATGGTTTCACATCTGGTTTAAGTGGAATCGTATGTGTGATAATTTACATCTTGAGATCCTCATAACTCCATGCTATAATATCCTGATAAATATGTAATGCATCAATTATTCATTTCTTCTCTTCTCAGGTGCAAACATTACCAATAAATACATTCTTCACATCATCTATAGTACCCATATTGTGTGTGTCACATTGGTTGTCTGCTAACTCCTTCCTCATTTTTTGGTTCTAATCCCTTATTTGATCAAAGTCAAATATCCTTTAAAACTACACCATGACTCTAGATATTTTATTGTTCTTTATATTGATGACCCCTTCCATATCTATTTCTACCTCTTCTAGCTCTACTTCATCCATGATATGAGAAGCAAATACATCTAAACTAATGATAAAATCTAAGATACGCTTATCATCCTCGAATACCTAGAAATTGGTGATGTTGTTAGGTACCAATGGAGTAGGGGTAAGCTCCACCATAAACTTCTTTAGTCCAAATAATGAAAAGGGTGGAAAATTACTAGTTACTTGAGCTAATGCATCAGTAGTTTGATTTTTATTTTAGGACATCAATTGGATATTAAATGCATCAAACCCCTCTATCAAGTCCCATAATCTATTCCTATAATTAGTTAACCTTCTATCATGGCATGAATATTGTTTCTTGACTTGTTTCATGACTAGTTTAGAATCCCTAAAAATTTATAATGCTTTGACCTTCTTTCACAATGCCATTAATAATCCATGCACTAATGCTTCGTATTATGCTACATTATTTTGCAATGGAATTTTAACCTATGTGTTATGAAGAAAGTATTACTAGTTAGACTAATCAATTCAAATCCAACACCAACTCCTTATTTTTATTTGGAACCATCAAAACATAGAGTTCAGAATTTGGTAGAGTGTGTACCTTTTGAATTTATGGAGCATACTTCATCCTTATGTAACAAATCTACTTTTGGATGGCTCGATTGCTCAAATTCTAGCTTATCTTGGATTTTCTACTCCTCAGTCTTAATTATTGTTGGGATGATCTGCCTTTTAATTTCCTCTACAAAAATTTGGAAAAAGGAAACATTCAAACTCAGAGTGAGATGCATCATGTACCCTACACCAACTAGGAAATAGTAGCACTTGGAACTCCATTCTACCACCAAGACTGACTTGGACATGCACACACTTCCTCATAAACTCTTGGAAACTTTCAAGTAGTCCAATATTACCATCAACTTGTGAATCCTCATCATTAGGTTCAACTGTCACCTCAGTGCTATTGGGAAGTTGAGTTAGGTCCCTGGGTACATCATGTAGCATTAAAAACTCTTCTATTTCTTCCCCTTTGTCTGCAATTGACACAGGGACATAGTTTCTCAATTCAGTTTCTAAGAAAAACACTTCGTTCGTTTTGTTGTTGTATTCAGTGATCATGAACCTCATCCTTGGAAAAGAAGGATTTTTGAAAGCAAAGAAGCATATCAATCAAGGATTGATACATTATTATTGTAATCTTGTTCTAAGGTTAAATAATACAAGCACTATTGATTTTGGTGGAGTTTTTCCTGAAAGGGTTTCTCCATGTATATGTTGTGTCACTTCTATCTTCTATCTAATTCTTCTACAATATTTTGTCTATTTCTACAAATGATAAAATTGATCTAAACAAAATAATCATTTACAAAGAATTGATCTAAATAGATTAATCATACACAAAGAATACTTAATTAGATCTATAGTCACATAGTTTTACAAGTTTTAAGCTACAATTTTACCTTCATTTTCAACATTTGGTATTAGAGCTAATGGTTGGGTAGGGTTTGGGATGCCTTTCTCTTAAAAGTTTGAAATTTTTTTGGCTGTAGTGGGAGATTTTACTATTGTGTTATTGCAGATTTGTAAAAGAAGTGTGCTACAATGAGTTCTACTTCTCGTCTAGATATTGAAAGATTCAATGGATCTAGTTATGAGATGTGGAAATTAAAAATGGAAGATCTCCTTGAAGAGAGATAATAGTGGTTAGTTGTTTGTAATGATAAAAGTCCATCTACAATGATGTCAGATGAGGATTGGTCTAATCTTGATAAGAAGGCAAGAGGGACCATAAGGTTATGTCTTGTTGATGATATTCTCTTGAATGTTTCAGATGAAACTACTACATATAAATTATGGAAGAGGATAGGTGATATCTATCAAACCAAAAGTCTTATTAATAAGTTGTATCTGAAAAGACAGTTATATTCTTTAAAGATGAAAGATGGTGATTATGTTGCACATCATTTAAATGCTTTCAATCTGGTTCTAAGCCAGTTAGCATATGTAGATGTAAAGCTAGAAGATGAAGATAAATGCATTTTGTTACTCTGTTCTTTACCAGATTCTTGGGAAAATTTAATTGTTCTTATCAATGGTAGAGGTGCAGATCCTAAGATGGACAATATAATTCCTACTCTCCTATCAGGGGAGATGAGGAGGAAATCTAAAATGGGCTCCCAAGATGCCTTGTTGTAAGAGGTAGGCCTAAGGAAAAGGAACCTAAGGGAGACAAGAAAGGAAAGGGTAAGTCCAAAGGACAGTCTAAAACCCTTGGTAAGAGTAAGGTAAAGTGTTGGAATTGTGGGAAACCGAGACATGTAAAGAAGGATTGTAAAAACAAGAAAAAGAGTTTTGATGCTTCTACAGATAAATCCTCAGATGATGGTAATGATGCATTGATCATTTCATTTAAAAATGTTAGTGATGACTCTTGGCTTATTGATTCAGGTTGCTCCTATCATATGACTCATAACAAGGAGTGGTTCACTAAGTATATTGAATATGATGGAGGAAATTTCTTCTTTGGAGATAACAGCATGACAAAGATTGTGGGAAAAGGAGAGGTAAAGTTGTGTTTCAGTGATGGTAGGGTTAACACCCTTAATGATGTTTTACATATTCCAGGACTTGCTAGAAATCTACTTTTTATATCTAAGTTCAATGACTCTAGAATGCATGTGACATTTGATAAAGGTGGTTGCAGATTGGTGAAAGGGAATATGGTGGTTGCTAAAGGATCTCAAATTGGTACTTTGTTTAAGATTAATACCTTCAATTTGAATAAATCAGCCAATGTAATTGAAGCTGAAAATACATGTATGTTGTGGCACCATAGATTAGGTCGCATTGGTGAAAAAGGTTTTAGGACCATTCTTAATAAGAAATTGGTTGAGGGTATTCCTGATTATAATATTGGAAAAAATGGTTTTTGTGAACATTGTGTGTTTGGAAATCAATCTAGATCTTCATTTCCTAATGGAACAAATAAAGCTAAAAGATTATTAGAGATTATTCACTTAGATGTTATGGGTCATGTGGATACTGAATCTCATGGAAAATCTAAATGTTATGTCACATTTATTGATGATGTCTCAAGATACACTTGGATCTATTTTATGCATAACAAATATGATGTGTTCAATAAGTTTAAATAATTTAAGGCTTTGGTTGAGAAACAATCAGATCATGAGATAAAAGTGTTGAGATCAGATAATGGTGGTGAATATTGTTCTAAGGAATTTGATGATTATTGTAAGCATGTAGTGAATTGTGAGACATAAAACTACTCCATATACACCTCAATAAAATGGAGTAGAAGAAAGGATGAACCGAACCTTAATGGAAAGAGCTAGGAGTTTGTTAAGTAGTGCTAATCTATATTGGTGCCTTTGGGCCGAGGTGGTAAGTACTTCTTGTTATTTAATCAATAGATCTCCTAGTTCATCTATTGAAGATAAAAATCCTTATGAAATGTGGTTAGGTAGGAAACCTAGTGTTGCACATTTAAGGATATTTGGTTGTGAAGCTTTTGTTCATGTGCCTAAAGAAAAGCGATCTAAGTTGGATCCAAAAGCATAGAAATGCATATTAATAGGTTATGGTGAAAATACAATAGGTTACAAGCTTTGGAATCCTCTAACCCGAAAAATTACTTTATTGAGAGATGTGATTTTCAGGGAATTTAGATCTTATTTAGGAGAAGAACAACCAAAGGAGAAAGATACTTCTCAAACAGTGCATTTTGAGGCAAAAATTGAGAAGCATGAAGATGCACATGTTGAAGAACAATTGGATGGATTGGATGAGGAGAGTTCACAGAGTTTTGAGATAGATGCTCATGATGAGCATATTGAGGAATAAGAAGAACCTTCTTTGAGAAGATCCACAAGACAACAAAATCTCGTTGATAGGTATAGCCCACCTAATTTCTGTTGTATATTTTCTTTGATGAGTACTAATGATGAACCTAGATCTTACAGGGAAGCTTTGTCTTCATATGAGAAAAATCTTTGGTCACAAGCTATGCATGAGGAAATGGATTCCTTGGATGCTTGTGACACATGGGATCTTGAGAGTTTTCCCAAAGGAAGAAAGGCAATTGGTTGTAAATGGATCTTTAAAAAGAAAATTGGAGCAGATGGTAATCTCAAAAGGTACAAGGCTAGATTAGTAGCCAAGGGATATTCCTAGAGAGATGGAGTTGACTTTAATGAAATCTTCTCTCCTATTGCTAAATTAACTTCTATTAGATTCTTTTTATCTATTGTTGTTGCTTATGATTTTGAGATAGAGCAAATTGATGTGAAAACTTCTTTCTTACATGGGGATCTTGATGAGGAGATTTATATGACGCAACTTGATGGTTTTTTTGTAAAAGGAAAAGAGAAATTGGTTTGTAGGTTAAAGAGATCTTTATATGGATTGAAATAGTCATTGAGAATGTGGTACCAGAAGTTTGATGCTTTTGCATTGAAAATTGGTTATGTTAGGAGTGAGGAAGATCATTGTGTTTACATAAATTTTATTGATGATCAACTATTAATTATTATCTTGTATGTTGATGACATGTTGTTTATTGGTAATAGCAAGGTAATGATCAAAGAATTGAAAGAACAACTCTAGCACATTTGAGATGAAAGATCTAGGGGCTGCAAAATATATCCTTGGTATGGAGATCAACAAAGATAGAGGTAACATAAAGCTTTTCTTAAGTCAAAGAAACTATGTTGATACTATTTTGAAATGGTTTAACATGCATGATAGTAAACCAATTAATATTCCTTTACCAGTTGGAAAAAAGTTAAGTTTAGACGTGAGTCCTAAATCTGATTTTGATCATGAGGAAATGTTTGAAATTCCATATGCTAGTGTAGTTGGTAGTTTGATGTATGCAATAGTCTGTACAAGACCAAATATAGCCCAAGTAGTGGGAGTTCTAAGTAGGTTTATGTCTAACCCTGGTAAAGAAAATTGAACTTATGTTAAGAGGGTGTTTAGATACTTACGAGGTACTTTTGATTATTGTTTGGTTTATCATGGTGCTAATGATATTGATATTATGCACAGATCATTGGACATACAAGGTTTTGTTGATTCAGATTGGGTAGGAGACTTGGACAGTCGAAGGTCGACAAGTGGCTATGTGTTTACTTTGTTTGGAGCTGCAGTTAGTTGGATCAGTAAGAGACAACCCAGGGTTTCTTTGTCCACCATAGAAGTAGAGTACATGACTGCTACACATGCCTCTAAAGAGGTAGTTGGTTACAAAGACTTGGGAAATGTATTGGTTTTAATTGCAAACAAATTAGGCTTGAATGTGATAGTCAGAGTGCTATTTGTTTAGCCAAAAATCCTATGTATCATGCTTGTACTAAGCATGTTGATGTTCAGTATCACTTTATGTGAGAAATAGTTGAGAGTGGGAAGGTATTGATTGAGAAAGTTGACACTTTGATCAATGTTGCATATTATCTTACAAAACTAGTTCTTACAGATAAGTTCTCTTGGTGCAGGAAGGCCATTGGCCTTGAGTCCTGTACTTGATTTATAATTATTTGTTTAGAATAATTGCAATGTATAATGTCAAGTGGGAGAATGTTGGGAATAGGATGCCATTTAATTACAATCCTAAGCATATTTCATGTATCTCCTAAGTCCTTAGAAAGTGTTTCCTAACACTAGGATTAGAAAGAGATTAAATTCGAATGAAATGAATATTCAAATTGACATTTGTAATTATTCCTAAATAATAGGAACATGTGGGGATGTCCATTTTGAGCTCCTACAAGATAGGAGCACATGGGGCACCCACATGGAAGGTGGAACCCACCTTGTTTCAGTTAACTATTTGGAGGATTGATAACACTTTAGTAATGCATGTATTGTTCCTACAAAATAGGGATTGATATTTACAAGAGTGGAGTGGCACTATCAGTTTAGTATCAGTTTAGTTTAATTTAGTTCAGTTATCTTTAGTTGCATGTAGCTATTTTGAATTGCATGCTAGTTGACTTGAGTTGCATGTAGTTATTTTGAGTTGCATGCTAGTTGACTTGAGTTGCATGACTAATGACTTCATTTGCATGATAGATAATAGGTTGATACTTTCAGTTAAGTGGGGATGATCAATCATGTATGTTGTTTGCATGAATTGGTGGAGAGATATGTTTTAGTTAACTAAGATTGACTTGGGTCCACCTTGGGCACCCAAGTTGGCATCTTTTAGTTAACACCTTTTGCATGAGAAGATATTTACAAGGTTCAATTAAGTGGGCCCATTCTTGGGTGCCAACTTTGAGGTGAAGCTTCCAAGATATCTTCGTGACCAAAGTTCAATTAAGTGTTCAGTTTGGGGTGCCTAAATTGAGGAAGACTTTAGTTTGACTTCTGTTTACATGGTGGAACTCTACTTGCCAAATCTACATGTAGGTTTTTGAGAGGAGCTTTATGCTCTTGTAATTTTCAAATCTTAGGAGTTTACAATGCTCATTATTATCCATATATTGCAGAAAGTGCATAAGAGTTTCAAGTGAGTTTATTGCAAGTTGTGAAGAAGAATTGTTGAAGGCAAAGAAGCATATCAATCAAGGATTGATATAGTATTATTGTAATCTTGTTCTAAGGTTAAATAATACAAGAACTATTGATTCTGGTGGAGTTTTTTCTCAAAAGAGTTTCTCCACATATATGTTGTGTCACTTCTATCTTTTGTCTAATTCTTCTACAATCTTTTGTCCATTTCTACAAATGATAAAATTGATCTAAACAAAACAATCATTTATAAAGAATTGATCTAAACAAATTAATCATACACAAAGAATACTTAATTAGATCTATAGTCACATAGTTTTACAAGTTGTAAGCTACAATTTTACCTTCATTTTCAACAAATATTAATTATCTGCTATACTCTCAATTCTGATGCAACTTGCATGGGAATTCTATTCAACTCTCCAGCCACACTCACCTTTGTCTTATCCAATTGTGTGGCCTTCTATTTAGATGGAGTGGGAGTGATGCCTAATTCCTTACATATAGAGAATGGCATAACATTCATGGAAGCTCATGAATCTAACAAATAATTGTACAAGTTCTTTCCAAACAAACAAATAGTCAACAAGAAAGGAGGAGTCTCAGGTCTTCCTTGAAATATACTTACTAGTGTGTCTGCTTGGGTAACTCAAGTCATATCCTTCTCCTTAGCTTTATCTTTAGTTTGCACTTGACTTTGATCTTTGGTTGGTTTTTTACCCTTATTCTTAACTGATTTTTGATCTTTTCTCTTCCCCATGATCTCTCTAATCATTGGTTCAATGTTAGTAGTGTTGAAGGTAACTTTCTTTGCAGTTCTATCTTGTGGAGAATTTCGAGGTGCAGTCCCATTCAAAGACCTAAAAAATACATTCCTAATTGTAGGGATCCTTAATAATTCAAAAGTAGACAAACCAACCTTTACCTTTTTCAGCTCTTCCACAACATACTCTTCCATTTGATCAACATCAACTTGAGATTGGCTACTCTTGGTGGGATCAGATTGTCCACCTTGATAAGATCCATTTATGTCCCATTTGATGGCATATTTTAGCCTATTTTCATATGCCTTCATACCCATTCCCTCATTCCATTTATGTTCCATATCATACCATTTTACCATTTTATGTTGCATATGATTTAATATATAAGTAATCTTTAATTTAGTTTTTAGATAAAATATGTGAATAAATAATATCATATTGTATTTACTAATATTTCTTCCACTATGTCAAGAAAATATACATTACAACATGCAGATTAAAGGGTACAAATTTTCCTGTCACTTTTTGGTTAGGAACTTTTGTTTATCATGTTTTGAACAACAATTTGTTTCTGTCATATTTTTAAGATGACATCAACCTTTGTGGTGGCATCAATTACCTCTTTGACGCTGATTGTGCAATATTTCATCTAATGGAATACTTATTTCTATTATTTCCCTATGGCACATTTGTAACATGATTTCAAACCTATTTTTTGGGTAGGACACATGCTTTTTGTTGTCATGATGGTTGAGGAAATATTTCCATTGGTCTTTTTACCTGCATTCTTCATCTGTGTGGATTCATTTCAAGGATTCAACTTTATTATTTCAACTACACTTTCTAGCTGTTGGAGGAGAAAACCGCAAGCATTATTTTATGATTAAGGAAATGTTTTCTAGTTACTCCTACCTGGAGAAATATTCTTGTATCTTATTTTTTTCTCATTGTTATAACATAATTGTTCTTCATTCATGGAGAGTACCCAAGTCTTTACGTGAGCCATTTTTTCCTATTTTATTAGCAACAAGTCAAAACAAAGTATTTTAATACTATTGCTATAAACCCAACATATATATTTATGCATAGTGTAAAAGAGAACACTTTTTTGTATCAAACTTTTGATAAATAAAACGTTTCTTCTGATCAAGGCAATGCAGAAAGGCTCTCATCTTGTATCACCTACAAACCACAAAGCAAGGGCCCACACCCTGGTGAAGCACAGTGACATTTATTTTTTTTTTACTATTTTTGTGCGTTATTTTTTTTTTGATTGATTTAATAGATTTCATAGTTGTGTGATTTAAATTCTAGCATCTTTATTATAGTTCAGTTTGATAGAAGATTTTATGACTTAATTTTGGAATGCAATATTTCATTAAATTTTGATTTCAGTATTTGTAATTTGGAAAAGTGTGTTTTATTTTTTTTTAATAAACTACTATTTTTACTGTCACAAATTATTTTTGTCACAAGTAACAGTTTCTGGTGTAATTCTGATAGTAAAATAGAAACCAAAAACATTCAACTCGACTTCTATTCTTTTGTGTATTCTAGTTGCATTTCATCCCCACTTAATTCACTACTTTCCTTCCTTAAGTATACTTCCACAACACCTTTTGCAAGCTTATGATCCATGGATTGACACTTAGACCAAGATGAAATCTAGTTCATTCTTTACCCCAGTTTTGGCCTATCACACTCTTGGTCAAATACTGGGTTGGCACCTTAAGATAAGGGGGATTGTTACTTGCATTGGAATCCAGAGGTATGTTGAAGTTATTTGGTAGTATGGAAGTGGTGAATGCGCTATTGGTTTTGCAAATTTTAAGGTGTGGAGCATTGGTGAAACATCTGCACTTCTTCTTCCTTGTGATCTCCTTTGTCTCTAGGACCATTGTCAATAGTGTCGAATAGCTGAGATAGAGTCTCTTCATTGCAGAAATCTTCTATTTTAGTGCCATCTTATGCAGACTACTATTCATATTGCTTCTCTCCATCTTGAGGGAAAGGTGCTTGATTCAACACCAAGACTAAATTTTATGGTTATGAGGGTACACTCTCACATCCACTTGAATTATCACTTCCAATAGTATTATGCACTTCCATTTGAAATAGTAGTAGTAGTTTGAAACTATAGACAATCAAGTTCATAATGTTTGTTTGTGCCATGAATTATGCACCATCTAGACAATGCAACCTCAACTAAGTACACCCCACTTGATGATTTTTCTAGGTTGCTAGGTGGATAAAGTGGTGTTGGCACCCCTCCATTTTTGGGCCATGTGTTTCATGTTTTGTTTTGTATTGGGGTTTGAATCCTTTCAAAATTTTGCCTAGAACCTTGTCCTCATTCAAAAAAATTTCTTGGCCTTTGACTAGGATCACGATTTTCACAACCATAATTGGCTTGAATATTCCTTTGTGAAGCCTAAAGTTGATTGTTCTAATTCCCCAAATAAGTAACCTCAGTGGTTAGCTTATTCACTTGCTCAACTAGCTCATCTATTCACTCTTATTTTGTCATATTTTGTATTGGGTAATAATTTCAAAGATATACGAGATGTGTTGCAGAGGAATTTGGTTGATAGGACAATACCTCAAAATTTTGTAGATAAGATGGTATATTGGATTTCCGAGGATAAGACGGTGAGTTTGGATTTTGTAGATTGTAGCCAAGAACTAATGGAGCTTGATTCAATGGAGGACCCAGGTGTGGCTAATGTCAACTAAGGCACATGACTCAACAAAGAAGTTTGATTTTCTAAAGCCTGACTTAGTCCTTGAACTTGTCTAGGATGTGCAGTTTGGCCTAATGAAGGTAGTGGGCTAGTGAGGTGTTGGCCCAGGTCAACACTTTCCTTAACTCCCTCTATATACATAGCCACTAAGTTTTGTGGGGTTGGGTTATCTCCTTTTACTAAAGCTAAAGAGACAATCTAGGGCCTCACAATACATCAATCTAGTTGAGGCATCATCAAGAACATAAGGGTCTTGCAACTTAGTATAAGAATGATGAAACCTACTATTGAAAGTATTAATCAACTCATTCAATTCCCTTTTAATGCATGCAAATTGATAGTAAAATTGGGATGGGATTTTTGGGACTGTGAATTTTGCAAGAAAGTCCTTTAATCCATCCCAAGTTGTGATTGACCCTGCAGATAAATGGATGTATCAGTAAAATGCTTCTTCCCCCAATGAGTGTTAGAAAATCTTGCATGCAACATCTTCATGGTGTATTTTTCTATCTTTAAGGGCTTCCTCAAAGATTCTCATGTGTTCTTTTGTAGTAAGGGTCATTTGTATGGAACTTAGAGTAGAAACCTTCAACGTTTTTGGGCATGTCATGATAGTTGTTAAAGGTCAAAGGTGATGGTTTGTTTTCCAACCAATCCATTGGTGGAGGTGGGGGCAGTAATGAAAGATGTACAACAACTTGAGGTTGGGGTACAACAATCTGAATATGGTCTAAAGATGAAGATGAAGAAGTGGATGATATGGATGATGGAGAAGGTGGAGTTGGAGGTCAAGTGGGTGGTGTTGAATATGAAGCTTCCCCTTTCTTGGTCCTCCTATCCCTATTAGGGGTATTTAACTCCTGCATCTCTCCTTTATTAGTTGTGGACCTAGTAACTCTATAAAATCTCTGAGGAGAGAAAGACCAAATTCGCTCTAGCTTTGTTCAAATAGCCCTCCTTTTAGTGCCAATTATGTTGATGGGTGTTTTAGCACTGATCAACAAAGATAAAGCACAAGTACTCTATCTCTCTTGAAAGGTGTTTTCCTTCAAAAAACTTTAGAAAATAACCCAAAGGTCTTAAATATCGGGTCTTGAAAATGAACATACAACTTAGTCATTTAATGTGTAATGCTTGTAATCACAAAGAGCATTTATGATGAAACAAAGGTTGAAACTTATAGGTCCATAAAAAGGGTTTTGTAATATTTGAGGATAACGATAAACCCTAATTATAACTTTCAGATTTTGAAGTATGAAACAATGCCTTCATCAAATATAGCAATTTTTTGATGCTTTTTAATCCTAATCTAACACAGATTTCAAAGAAATAGCAAAAGATTCAAGGGTTTGAGAGATATCTAAATATAGAACCTAAGTGTAGTCATGTAAACAATTCAATATTTAAGGTGGACGAATCCCCAATAACTAATTTCTGCTTAACCAAGATAACATCCACAATATCACATAAATAGTGCAATCTTCAAAGGAATGTAAATATTTTTAGATTGTGAAACATTCAAACATATACCCAGATTTGAATACTATGCGTAAACATTTAGAATTGAACTAATGCAATTAGATATGGACCAGGATAACTATGCAAAGTAACTTACAATTAGCAAGTACCGAATAGTATGGGCAATAGATTCATCAAACACCTTCAATACTTCATCACCAACATGCAAGAACTAAAACTAAATCTGAAACTAATTAACTAAAATAGCTTGGAAACATAGGAACCATGGACAAGAATGAAATAACATAGAAAATAACATCAATCCAATATCTTCTCTTATATTAACTTCACCAAAAGTTTTCAAAAATCTTAGAATCAACCTTTCAAATGAGGAGAGGCCTCATATTAATAGAGTTCAATACAAATCTAGGGTTAAAACCAATAGTCCATATTACATCACTATATGGGCACCTAAATTAGGTCAGCCTCACATAACTAATGCCCATTTAAAATTCAAAACATTCAAAACCCATTTTTCATGGAAATGCCATTAAAAATATTAAATAGAGGACTCTTGGCACTGATTTCTAGGTAGCTGACTTGTCCTTTAGCTTGTTGATGAAGAATGACCCAAAATTTGAGGTAGATATGCCCTTTATTTGCCATCTTTTCCCATTTGTTTCCTCATAGAAAACTCTTGAAATTTATTCAACACTTTATTTAGGTCAGCTTGGCTAGGAATTGGGATAAAATTAAGTCTTAAAGCGACTAATTCTAATTCATTTTCATTTTTCTTCAATATGTTATCCCAATCTATATTTGAAACTTGATATTTATGCATAAAATTGATACACATAGCAGCATATTCCAAGTGATTTTTTAATCACAACCCCATATTTAACATGGGAGAAGGTATCTTTTCACCATTTCCTCAACATATCGGACTTCATATAATCTTTGTTGAGCGTTTTTCCTATCATTGCTTCTAGAAATTAAGTGTAGACATCAATGATGCCACTTAAATCACTTTACATTTTGGGAACTTTCTCTAGAGATTTATCCATTATTTCTCTCCTAAATTTGAAAGCTTATATCCATTCCTTGGGTTTGTCTATAGCCTCAGAAGTGAGAATATCTTCCTTTACTAGTACCTCCCCAGGAATTTCAATCACATCCACCAGTCTAATTGTGGACTTGTCATCAAATTCCTTACATTGTGCCACCATTCATTGTACAATATCTTGATAAGAGATAGAATTTTCATACAATTATAAAATTTCCTCAATTAGTGGAATACCCTTTTGATATACTCCAACCACCCAATCTTGAGCTACTTGTGTCGATGCCTTCATTTTCTCTAGCCCATTAATGGAATCCTTGCAAAGAATGTTGGGTTGTGCAGATGATCTAGCCTCAGTTTGAGTTTGAAGAGGCTTGATAAGATGTTGAATATATTTCTATAGCTCTTCCACTTGCTTCTGCAACATCTTTTGCTTTCACCTCCTTATCCATTTTTTCAAAATGATGTCCACTGATCCTTTCAGATCTTCTCCTTTCATTTTAGTAGACAATCCCAAATTAATGGTTTGCACATTATAATCATCAAGAGTATCTTCCTCTTTATTTTTCTCCACTACAAGGGTAGTAATGTGAAACACCCTATTATTGGAATAATCTCTTGTAATCTTAGAGATTATTCTGGCCTTCTTCTTCTCCTTAGGTTTATTCAAGCCAACCAAAAAACTATCCCAATCTAGAACTACATCCTCTATTATTACAAACTTTGGCTTGAGGCTTTCCTTAAGCCAATCTAGATTCGTTGACACCTCCACATTTGTATCAAGGTTAACATTATTTTATCCTCAGAGGTCTTCTACCTTATTCACTTCTTCATTCTGAGTTTTCTCTACCTTTTCTTTATTTACCGCCTCTTTCTTCTCTTCACAATCCTCATGATTCTCTTCTCTTCTAGCAGATTCAACATTAACCTCCTCCATGTTTTCTTCTTGTTTCTCACCTTCTTCCTTAGTTACATTCACATTAAGTTGCTCCCCAAAGGTTTTGCTAAGATCTCCATCCTTGGTAGTTTATTCTTCATCATCTACTGTTTGATTCTTGGAAACATCTTCAAATGTGGTACCTTTTTCTCTTGTTTCCTCTTCCTTGTCAGAAGAAATATCCTCTTGAGGTAGCTCAGGTGGAATTTTCTTTGTAATTTCTTCTTCTTTATCTTTTTCCCTATCAGAAGATGGTGCTTGTGCATCCTTTTCCAATTTTGTAGCTACTTTTTCAATTTTATCTAAGTTGGCAAATGGAATCCATGACCGAGGAGAATCTTTCCTGGTATATAATTGAGTTCTTTCTTCAGAACTCTCAACATTTATTTCCTCTTCTTGGGATCCTCCTTCAGTATCTTGAGGATTCTCCTCACTATCCTTGTCCTTTTGTTGTTTCTTGGGAGGGGAATCATTTGTGGCACATTTACCCCTTCCTCTAATTAGTCTTCTTCTTTTTGGAGGTTGAGGTTGAGGGGATGTTTTTTCAATTTCTTTAGTGATAAACTTGGTAGGTTTTATCTTCTTCAGGATAGGTTGCCTCTTAGGTTCCTTTATTTTAACCTTGGTTTTTTTCTTCCCTTTTGTTCTCTTTATAACCAGAGGTCTTTCTTCTTCTGATTTTTCTTCTTGAGCAGTAGCAGCCTTATCTTCTTCTTTCTCAGATTCCTCATCTAAAGAGGATTGTGATTCCAAATCCCCCATCAAGTCATATATAGGATTGATCCCATCTTCCTCCAATTCTAGTATTTTGTGCTTTGCCCACTACTTGGAGTATTTGAGGACTGGAGCAGTGACCTGGGTTAAGTCTGTTATTTCCTCCTCAACCCAATCTATTGGAGGGAGGGGCTTATTAGATAGTTCCATATAATCATGATACTCAATCAAATCTTCATCATCAACTTGATCTAGAACTTTCATGACTCTATACAATATTATCATTTTCAAGGATAGCCTAGAGATTTTTCTCTTGAATGCATCAAGCTCATCTTTGTAGTTTTCCTAGTAGTTCTCAATGTAAACCTTATGTCTATAATCTCTTGAGGCTTCTTTCTATGTTGTTCCATATGGATCAAAGTATCCTCGAAAGGTATGTGTGGGAAAACATAGGTATGCCATCTTAGTTTCTAAGTTTTGGGACTTTAGAAAGAAGGAAAAGCTTCCCAACCATCAATATTTAAGGGGAATTCCCCTCCAATTCCTGTCTTATGCATATTTTTCAAGATTTTATCAAAGGAAACCAATTGCCTTGTCACTTCTAACAACACAACCTTGTTAGTAGAGTACTATGGAAGTATGTATGGTACCAAGGGGCATCCTTGAATTCTAATATATGTAAACTTAAGAAATTGCAAGTACCAATATCCATACTTCTTTACAAGCTTCATGGCCTTTGTTGAAATCCTCACATGCAATGATTCTTGCAATGTCCTTGTAATGTACATGGTGATTTCATCATTCACCCTTTTGTATTGTGAGGTGCTTGATAAATACAATTGGGGATAAATCTCATAAACCTTATTTTCTCTTATTTCTTTGTAGTTCAATCCCCTATATTTAAAACTTCTTCTAACCATGTAGATAATGTAGGAATTCATGGTGAACTTCCTTGTATCTTGTACTACTATCAATTGCATGTCTAAATTGTCATTGATCATTCTAGCCCAATGATAGTTGATGCCTTTCTCAATCTTGGCAATCATATAGAACATCCAATCCTAAAAAATTGAAGCCTTCTCCAATCCCAACACTCTACTGAGAAGAGTGATCATATCATTATACTCAACCTAGAAGTCACTTATGTGTAGTAGCTTTGGAAATTTAGAGTAGTGCGACCTAGGTTTATCAATCCATGAGTCATTAATCATTTCCAGTGCCCTCTCAGGGTTATCTGTGTAAAAATTATTCACTATATCAATCTTGAATTTCACCAATTTATGGTGTGTGGGAGTGCAAAATGCCTTTGCCAAGGATTCCTTAGTTGTATTGGCCAATACTTTTCCTTTGTGGCCAACTATCATCCTTCTATCTAAGTCATAGTGCTTTGAGCACTCCACTATTATCTCTAGGCATCAGATGGGTGGAGGAAAACTTGCTACTTGAGCCAGCTTTATGTGTACCAACCCCCTGGACAATTCAATTGGAGCATAATAATATATTCTTTTTTTAAATTCCTCCAAGTCAATATATCCCATGTTGGTATCCCCAACCTCTCCCCAATGAGAAGTGATCTTGGACTTCAGAAGCCTTCCCTTGAATTCATACTTCATCCTTTCTGCTTTGGTCAACTCCTCCTTCTCTGGCTTAGTTGTCTTTTTTCCTTTACCTTCCTTAGCCTCGCTTGATTCTTCTTGCATATGTTAGTCAAAATATGACAATTACTTGAAATTCTTAAAGATCTACAAGATGCTTAGAAAAATCAATACATTCCATTTGGCCACATATAAGATCATTTAAAAAACCCTCAAATAAAGATCTAAAACAACTATCAATTTTTTGAGTCAAGCATGGAATTTAGGGAATTTACTAGTGTATAGAATTTGTGAAATCCAAGACTCCATGAAATTTGTGAGATAGCCTCCATCGAGAGATCCAAAGCCTTAAGAAATCAATGAAACTTAACAAAGTGCGAACTACCACATGCAATTTGATCTTTAACTCCTAAAATATTTCAACATTATCATAATTTAACCCTAGAAAGCATAAATCATAATCTTGATGTCACCTTAGGAAAATCCATTGTTTGAAGAAATCAGTAGCGTAAATGTCAGGGAATCCTTCCAAAGGCGAGATTCAAAAAATCTATGACTTCAAGAAATCCATGATGAGAAACCCATCGAGAAATCTAAAGGGACTTGGAATCCGCGAAAAGAACACAATTAGGTAATCTATGATGGTGATAAATCTGCAAGGGATGGTGTGTTGTAGAATCCAAAAGCCCATGGATTTAGTGATTAAAAGATGTTCGGATAATGCAATATTTTAATAATTTAATGAATAACATAGTTATCGAGCTTTCTAAATTGACAAGGATTACATGATGAATTCAAAACTCAAACGTTCAACTAATGACTCCTCAAATGATGCAAAAGAAAATCACAAAAATGGTAATTCTTATGGATTTTCACATGAAAGATCAAAGATACCATTTAATCCAAACGTAAAAAATCAAACAATGACCAAAAATTATTGTTTCATCATTTTAAACTATGGGAGCATGCTAGGGTTCCAACACACGTATGCACAAATAAAAACCAAAGAATATTTACCACCAAATTTGTGCGGGAGCATAAATGAATCCCTAATTCTGACCTAGCCATCCATTTTGATTTTCATTAAATCAACTAGGAAGAGCCTATACCAATGTTTTCTAATGCCCTATTTTGAATTCCTCAAGTTTCAAAACCCTAGGTAACATCATTGCCAATTACTAATGGCCCCAATCCTAACTCATGCAATATATGCATGTACATTGATGCCCTAGTTTATTTTCATCAGTTTTCAAACTATCATGATTCATTTTAATAAATTATCGATTGTATGAACCCTATTTCACAAAGTAAAATACATAAAACATGCTTCCCTAGATTACTTCACATTCAAACATAATGAGAAATCAACTGCAATCATTTGAAATGCAAAGGAAAGTATAACTAAATCGAAAATGACATCAACCAGCCATGAATTCATGCGCAAACCCAAATAGAAGGAGATTCAAGACCCTACCTTTGATTTATAATGCATAATATGAAGTATGCACCAGCAAGTGAAACCCTAGCCAGTGATGTGAAATCCATGAACTCAAATCACTAATACCCCAACCTCAAATTACTTAATGCACTCCACTCTTCAAATGCTCAGCATCTCAAATACAAATAACCAAAACAGAATGAGAAAATAATGATTAAATTGAGTTTAAACCCACTCAATATGTCTCCATTAATACCATTGTATGCATTGTAGAGTGCATTAAATTCATGACTTGACATTTCTGTAGCGTCGGGCAATCCGCCTTTTCCTAGAATTTGTGATGGAAGATATGTCGAGAAATCCAAAGCCTCATGGATTTATCAATGAGAGAAAATTTGAACATTCCATAGGCTAATGGACTTAGTGGTTACACAACTATTGGGGAATCCAGATGGACATGGAATTCACTCATTTTTGGTTTTCAAGGAATCCAACTAGGCTTGGATTTCACAAAACTAAGCCAAACTTAGGGTTAAGACAATTGGTAATGTTTCAAAGGCTCAATACTGTAACTCAATGTCATAAAAATAATTCACCCTTAGAATTTAGGAAATCATTATAAGCTCAAAAGGGTGATATCATCAAAATTCAGAGGACCAATCCCTTAAGGGGAAAAGGTAAAACATAGGGAAAAACCAAAAGAGGGGGTCCCTGCTTTCAAGGGGGCGTGTGTGCAAAAAGGCACAACACTACACCTACACTCTCTAGCATTTCGATTTATTTTCATTTAGTTTTCAAGTTTTGTTTATGTAGGAGCGAGTTTATCAACCATAGGTTTCTTTTCTGCCCTTAAGGGAGAAATGGAAGGAACCATGGGAGGGTGTTCAACTACTTTCTCTTTAGCTTTGTAAATTTTTTTGAATTTAGGAGGCACAATAGGATTTGGTTTTTTTCTCTTGTGGTCTCTTATATCCAGTCGGTGAAGGATTTGTAATAGGCTTCTCTTGGATATTTGGAAGTGCTTTTGGTTCAATCATGGTTTCGTCAAGGATAGGTCGCTCAATCATGGGTTGAGGCATATTGCTAAGGGATAATTCTGCTATATTCTTTGCCATAAACATTTGATAGGGTTTGAAAAAGAAGTCCTCACGAGGTCTAATAAGTTCAATAGGCTCAAGCCAGAATAAATCCAATGAAAAGTTCCCATGGGAAGACACAAGATTAAAACCACTGTGATGCATTATAAATATCTCATTTCCAAATGGAAACTTAAAAAATTTATGTACAACCGATGGGAAGACATTCATGGAGCGAAGCCATGGATAGCCTAACTTAACATGAAATTGGTCTGATGACAGGATGATGGTGAATGAGACAATTAATTATTTTGGTCCAACCTTAGAGGGAGATTTATCGAGCCAATCATAGGGCATGCAAAACCATTATGCATTTTGATCGATGCTTTCAGTTTTTCATATGTATCTTGATAGAGCTTATGCACAAATAGGAATTCTTCAGTGATCACTTTCTCTATACAAACATGATCAATTAATATCCCATTAGTAGGATTATCATTGATTCTTCTAGTTATGTAAAGAGGACCATCGGGTGCATGTTTAAGTATATCTTGTTGTGAGAAATCAATATCAAGCAACATTTTAGTTTGGCCCTTACGAGGTTTAGCATCTATAAATGCAACTAAATCATCCATAAGGTTGTTCTCATTATCTTTGGTATTTTCATCATCTGTATCAACATTCATCACATCATTTTTTGTTTCACTAGCTTTGAAAAAGAATATATTATGATTAGCAATGGGATTGGTATAGATTAACATATTTTGATTAGGAGGAGCTACAAACTTATAACCTTGATCATTCACACCTCCAATTAGGATATGATTAGAATCAATGAGGTATTGCACAAGATGTTTAAGATGCTTTTCCATATCATGTCCATTTTTTCGGTGGAAATGACAATAGGAATTTGGTCTATAGTTTAAAGGTAAAGGCTTAGTAGGATCAAGATCTCTGACAGGAGGCAAGTAAATCAAATTCTTCTCTAGGAGTTGCAACATTGTATTATGAAGGGTATCAGGTAGAGGTGTGAATTGTCTATTTCTATCTGCAAAGGTATATGATTTTTGTGTCTTTATAGCAACCACTTGGGTGTTAACATTTTGATTGGATTGAGGGGGATTAAGTTGGAGGAAGCCCTTATTTTGTTTCTTGAAAGGATGGTAATTGGTTTAAGGTGTGGATTCGATCTTTTGCAGGACAATTAGAGGGAGCTTTCAATTCATGACTGCTAATCGAATTTTGGTAATCACGAAGGGTTGTACATAATTGTGTGAAGGAAGGAAACCTCAACATCTCAAGTTTAGTTTGGATCTTATCTTGCAAGCTGGAAATGAACATTCTTTGAAGGTCGACATCAAGAAACTTAATTTTTATTTGTGAATAAATCATTTGATATCATGCTATGAAATTTGTGACCTTTTCATCAACCTTTTGTATACATGTCATTAAATTAGCTACGATCATTTTGGGACCCATCTGAATTTGGAAATGGTTGTAAAAGGCATCAACAAGTTCATTAAATGAATGAATTGAATTATTCGGTAGGGAGCAAAACCACTCTAAAGCAACAACTTTCAAAGATCGAGGAAATAGCTTAGCCAAGAGTTTATCTTCAAAAATGAAGTCACTACATAGGGTGGTATAAGTGGAAACATGGCTAACAGGATCTCCTTTCCCACCATATTTCTCAAACCTATGAACCTCTATACCTTGTGGAATTTTCGTTCTCAATATATCCAAGGATAAGGGATTTTTTTTGATATATTGTGAAGGTTTGCCATTGTTTTTCTGATTTAGAGTGGTGATTTTTTGTTGAAGAGATGACATATTTTGCAAAAGTGTGTTAAGGATGGGATCATTATTGGTATTATGAGATTAAGGGGAATAAGGTGGAGTGGTGTATGTATGTGGAGGGAAAGTGACTTGTAAATTTGTGGGGGGGATGGTTGAGGAGATATGAGATTCAAATTCACAAATCTAGAAGGATTCCCAATGGAAACACCTAAAGAGGTGTTGACATTGCTAGTAGGTTGAATAGTTGTGGTAACATGAGTACTAGTGTATGAAGGAATAGAGGTGAGGGTTGTGGAAGGGGGAATGGAATTTCCTCCTTGGATTTGAGTATTTCTCAAAGCTTGAGCACAACTAGTCATGGTAGGGATGTTATTATGAATAAAATGACCTAGAATTCACACAATCTCTATTCCATGTTTAGTTTCAAGCATTTTCCTCACATTATCTAAAGTAGGAATGACACTAGTATCAATATTTTCAGTATTCACAAAGTTTTGCAAATTTTCTATGTCTTCATCCATTCTTCTTATGTTTTCTTGTGGAATATTAGCAACAACATGCACATTGTTTGTAGGTAAGGAAGTCATTGAAAATGAGGTGTGAAGGCTATGATCCATAGAGGGTTGATTGCCAACACTATTAGTGAAAGAGTTAGAAAAACCAAGATCCACAGCGAGTGGTGTATCATGAGATGACATGAGTCTCTAACTATGTCTCACAACAGTATTACTAATAGGACACCAAGTTGTAAAGCTCATATAAGATTCACAAACTCAATGTAAACCCAAAATGGAAAGAGGGTGAAATGCAATGCAATGACCTAGAATGCAATTTTCAGATTCTAAACAAGGTAATTTTCTAATTACACTATGCAAAAACCTAAAAATGATGTCTTGTAAATGCAATTTTGAAATCTCACAATACACTAATTTTATCAAATTAAGATAAATATGATCAACTTCACCTAATAGAAAATATTTAATCTGAAACAAAAAACTTAAAACAACAAAATGAAATGCAGGAACAAATGTTTTGGTGCCCAAAAAATTGGGAAATGACCCTAATCAAGGACTCATTCACCCTAGGGTGAATGGGTCCTAGGTTAGGGTTTTTAAAAATGATTTTACAAATTTTTGAGATGATTTCAGTGGTTTCCATATTTTGATTAGAAACAGTAAGTTATAGTTTGATTTTTCTAGTGAAACTAATGTTGAATGCAAGTGAAAAATATGATAAAATGAAAAACTAGGAGACCTAATTTGATGTGCAATTTTTTTTCAATTTTCAAATGAAAATGAATGATGATGCAATGATATGTAAATAATTTGTAAAATGATTGATTTTTTTGTATTTTTTAGATTTCAAGAGATGCAAAAATGCAATCCTAAAACCCTAAATTAAATGCAAGGTTAATGCAAGCTAAACAACCCTAAATGAGACTCAATTCAATGTAATGAAATGCAAATGAATGCAAGATCTAAATCTAGGTTGCAAATGGACTCCAAAATCAGAAAATTGCAATGGTCAAAAGGTCGGGTTCACCATAATCAAACATAGAAAAATAGGTGTGACCCCAAATATGAAAGGAAATAGGGTTATGATGGACCTATTTCTCTAATATCATTCAGGAAATGAGATACAAACAATGAAATTATTGTCAACCAAAAGGTGAGTCAAGTCAAGGTGTGAATCTACAAATTTCCCTTTTTTGCAAGGATGGGGATCCTAATTAAACAAGACTTTGGGGAGAAAGATTAACAGCTCCAAATTGCAATTTACAAACTATATTTAGAAAATTAAGCTTAATTTTGATGGAACTAAAAGTTAAATTGCAGATATGAGAGTGAGGAAGTGATGCGTACTAGTCACCAAAAGAGCTTTTTCAAAGCAAATTGAGGACTCATTTGCCCTATGGCGAATGGGTCGAATGTGTCATGGTCGGGCTCCTAAAATATAGTTTTTGGGTTCTCTTCTACTGTGTCTACACTCCCAGACTCCTAAATCTCACGGTTGGAAAGTCAAAAATGAATCCTATAGGCCAATTTATGTGAAATTGGAAGAATGGTGACAACAAATGCAACTTTGACAAATTTGCAATTTTGTTCTTCAAGAGATCTTCCACCTAAAATATGCAAACACACATCAAGAAGGAATTTTTTTGTTTTGTTGGTGAATGGGGGTTTGCCTTGGTCAAAACCCATTTTGGTAATTAGACCTTGTAATGAAATGAAATAGCATGAAGGAATGATGAATGAATAAATGTATGTCACAAATCACCAAACCCTTGTTTGAACCTTGGAATATGGATCTGAAACTTGTATGAAATGACTTCAATGGATGTGGATATTGATCATGAAACTTGACTTCAAACAATGTCTTTGAATGCTTGAATGGATCTTGAACACTACATCAACAATATTAGCTCAAATAACATGCATGATGCAAGAAGACTTTGACATGATAATAGTTCTTGAACGCTGCAATAATTTTTCAATAAATCTACTCTTGAATGCCTTAAAATTCTCTTGATCGCACTTACTCATAAATTTTCTAGAATACTTGAAGTATTAGATATTCTAGGTGAAAACATAATGAAATGACCTCATATTTATACATATGTTAACATTAATTCTTGAAATTCAAATAACACAATCCAACATGTGAATACACATTTGAAATCATTGACATACCACCAAAAACATGTTTGAAATTTAGGTCCTAGGCCTAAATGAAGACCCATTCACCATTGGGTGAATGGGTCTTAGGTCACTTACCTAGGACACACATTCTCCAATGTTAAGTGTTATGTTATGACATTGATGAATGTCGGGCTTCAACCTTCAGAAATTACATTTAATTAGGCTTGGATTTGAATTAAAGGGGCCAATTAAGGGAAATTAAGCTCAATTAAGTAATAAAGCCCTAGATAAGTGTAAAAGTGTAAAGGTACACCTTACAAAACCATAAATAAGGAACACTTGAAATCCATTTTATTTAATAAGGCCCTAAACTTAATGCAAATATGTGAAATACATATTACAACACTAAATTAAGGCATAATTTAGTCCTTTTATTAATATTATCTCCCAGATTAAGTGTGAAAAAGGGATACTTTTTCCTACACTACAACTATTATAATAATATGGAGTATAGAAAGTTGTTTATGGCTATTAGGTATTGTGTTTAGCTTGTGTAAATTACAATACAATTTTTTTATAACAAAAGATTAAAACAAAACATGCAAATATAGTAAAAATTATTTATCAAGTAGAAATACTTTGTTGGAAAGTGCATCCACGAGCTACAAGAAGTCTATACTCTCCATCTTTGTTGATGTGCTATTGGAAGATTGTTTTCTCAACACAATGACAAAATTAAGAAATATAATCAAAATTTTATTTTCATTTATTTTACCTAAAAACTAGATTAAATATCTCTTATTTTGATTTAATCATATGCAACAAAAGGTAGTAAAAAGGCACGATACAATATGAAAATGAAACACAAATTTAGGGATTATGATATAAGAAAAATGGATAAATATAGGATGAATGAAACATAAGTACTTCTCATCACATAAAAAAATAGAGTGAAACTTTATCTTTATTCGTACATGAAGTTATTACAAAAGTAGGCCAAAGATGGTTAGTCAAGGATCAAATTTGATTTGATTAGATCATTGTCAATTTCTTTGAAAATAAAAAAATTATTTAAAGGATCTGATGCTTTTCAAGAGGAACACAACCATCAACCAACCAACACTTATAACTACCTAAAGTTGAAAAAAAAAATACATAGTTGGATAAATCATATTATATGTGAAACCCCTCGTGGGGTCCGAGGGTAGTCTCCCAAGCATGTTCCCTTTCATGATATAGGGTGCGATTAAGGGGAAAAGCCCTACCACAAGCCCAAATAAACACCTTCAAAGCCACACAAACCTTCATGGCACACAAGTCATTATCATTATTTTTAAGAGGTAAAAAACAATGCTTATAAAGCTAAAAAATAGAGATTTTGGAGTGTTTAACCAATGCATGCTAGTATGTTAGTAATAATTCAAACCAACCAACCAAGGAGCCCCATCTGATTGCACATTGAAAGCTAAGAATACTACACCCAATTGATCATTGAGCCCATATAGTACTACAAAATAGGTGTATTTTGTTTATACCTGAATATGCAGAATGTTGGAGGTGAATTATGGTTGTGAGTTAAGTGTACAATAAAGGATTGCTATACCAAGAATATGTTGTACAATGGTTGGAGGCATATGATAGTAAGAAGGAGAAATTATAGAGCATATGGTAGAGTTTGTAGTTTGAGCAAGGGATGCAGAATAACAATGGAATATGGATGTACAGTAACAGTAAATCATGGATATATGGTGGAATTCAAAACTCCAAAAGGTCATACAATAATATTTCCCTAGGAGTGTATGATAGGATTTAAGTGAGGACGTACAATGTATGACATGTATGTCATACAGTGGAAAAAAAGAGTTTTGAGTGGCATTTTAGCCATAACATTCTCCACTTTGGCCCTTTCTTCTCAAAGCCTTTCTTTTTTTGTATGTAGGTTTGAGTGCACAACCTTCTTTCCTTGGGCTCGAGTAATGACCAATGCTTCATTATGCCTTACATCAATCATGTTGATATTATCCTTTTTCTTCAAACATCTAATGTCTTTGTGGTCTTCAAGTCCACACCTTTTGCATAATAGTTATAATTTATCTTGCTTGTGCTAGAAATCTCTCATAAATCATCCCCATTCATTACATTATCGATATTGTATGATTGAATGTACCTTAGGGTTATTTTTGGGAATTTACGATAGGATGGAGCAATTAATTAAACAATTAATTAATGCAGTTAATAAATTTAAAGAACTAAATGAATGACACAAGCATAAAATTTTAACGTGGTTCACCCAATGTGGGATATGTCCACAAAAAATAGTCCAATATTTATTAATTATCCATCAAAAATAGAGTTACAATATTTTAATAACCTGTAACAATAATCCATAATTGCATTATATAGTCTATCTGTGCATGCTTTGTAACGTTCTCAATACACATTACTCACACAATTCATTTTACAAAATCGTGACAATCCAACTTTCCTTGCACGTGCTACTACAAGTAAATTTTCCTTCCCACACATGAATCTTGACTTCCCATATCCACAACAAGAAACTACTCAAATTGGGTAGTTAAAAACTAATCTTCAACTGAAAATATTTACATTTTTTCTTTAATAAAAATGGGTAATTTTTTCTTTGGGGTGCTTCCCTCATACCCCCACCATGGGATTATCCCTTGGGCCCTTTCCAAGGGGATAGCCCCTTCAGACCTCATAGGAGGGGCTCCACCCCCTTGCACTCTCCCATTAATTAATTTGGGGGAAAAACACGGTTGCTAAAGTGGCCAAAATATTAACACTAGAGCATGATCAAACTCCACAAACCAATAGTTGTATTACATTTTATTTCAACCTCTTTGATTTCAATAATCACTTGGAGTTGCATTATGTGGCTTTGGTTGACTGGACCATTCTCCCTTTATAAAGAGTGCTTGTGTACTCTTGGTCTTTAAATTGTATGGGTATTCTTTAATTGAATGGTCTAGGACCTAACATATCTCACAAAATAACTTCTTTAGACAATTGGTTTTAGAATTTCCTTCACATTTACATTTTACACACTAGAATTCTTTTCTCTCCTTGCTATTCTTTTTTTTGTCTTTAGTAATTTTTCATTCAAAGAATATATTTTTAGACTGCTTATAATCTCCTTGATTCACCCTCAATATTGTCATCCAAACTATCATCTTTCATTTTTATTTTTCCATGTGAGGAATTTTTTTCCTCACTCTTTATGTCCATGACCCAATTATATGCTTTAGTGT
Source organism: Sequoiadendron giganteum (assembly GCA_007115665.2). Taxonomy (NCBI): domain Eukaryota; kingdom Viridiplantae; phylum Streptophyta; class Pinopsida; order Cupressales; family Cupressaceae; genus Sequoiadendron; species Sequoiadendron giganteum. Next base: position 394,372,786 of record CM021102.1, on the reverse strand, counting down.
AGGAAGATGGAGGCACTACATTTTATTTCACAAGGGAATAAGGAATTTAATGAACCATATTTTCTTAAGGTCATATACTATTTCCTTTTCTAATTTCACCAAGAGTTCTTTAAGCCTTCGGTTGTAACCAGGATTATGTTCTCATGCTTACCTTGCTTTGTATTATATATCTCTACTAAAATTCCACTGTCATCTCTTAGTGATTTTAATTCTCCCTTGCAAGCTTTCTATAATCGATCCCAAGTGGTTTTAGAGGCTTGCTCAACTTCTATGTACTAGTCAATAGTTATACCTCTTAAGGTTGCTAGAACGGATTGTAGTCAATAGGCTCTATCTTCCTGGTCATTCACTATTTATATCATTTCATAGATCCTTCAATGCTGAGTTGGGTCCTTTGACCCATTACCTATGAATTTAATAAACTTATACCCTTAAATATTGGGAATTGATGAGGGAGTCACCATCAAGTTATGTGAAATGTCAAATATTGGAACCAACTTATTAGGGGTTTTTCATTCAAATGCTTTGATGCTTCACTTGCACTCTTGACCATGTGAGAATCCTCAACTTGTCATGCTTGAGTGTTTTGTAGAAGGTTTCCTTTAGTTTATTTCTTATATGTATTTGGCCTAGGAGTTTCAGGTTTTCATCCTTAAACCACCTCTTCTTTGATCAACAATCATTCAATTCCTTCGATGCAATTCTTGGGTATTGAGTCTTTAGATTTTGTTTTTCATTCTTCATTTACAAAAAAAACTAATTTGTTGGATAGATTGGTCCACACTTCATCTAGTAGGGGTAATTGTCTTACTATCTCTTGCTACTCCTTACTCTTACAGTTTCTTGTGGTGAGATTGTTTTTATTTTCCAAATTGAGGCTCCGGATTTAGCTTATGCTCCAATTCCAACTACGTTCTCAAGAAGGGCTTAGACTTGGGAATTGCACGATTGTGTTTTTTTTATATTAGATATATTTGAAGCAACATACAAAGTTTACATATCCAATGAGCTTTTGTGAGTCTACATGGTATATGGGTATTTTTCACCCCAATTTACATCCTTTGTATCTTTCCTTTCTATACAGATATACAAAATTGTATCCTGTAATTATGATTGTCCTATGCCATCTATACAATATTTCAGCTGCAACTTGGAAAATACAATATATTAGATAAACAAAACTGCTCTTTTTGTGATATACTAGACTGTAGATCAACTGCATTACCATCCATCCCTGTTGCTAGCCTTGTACACATTTCCTCTTGAAGCATATTTCATATTAACTAGAACGTCTGCCACTCCTTCTGTTGTAGTGTTGTTGCTGACCAAGGATTGTCTGTTTTGTCCCCCATCTTTTTTATTCTTAGATCCCTCCTTCTCTCTGAAATGCTTGAAGTTCCTTTAAGAAGATATCCACACCTAAATGTCCTTGCCAAGTGTGCCCATATTTTTCTTCTTGTATGCCAATGTTAATCGCTCTATTCTCTAGGAACCTCCAAAACTTTTCCTTTGACAACTCCATTGTTATGAACACCTGCATGGCTGCAACATTGTATAATGTGAGTCTTTTTCAAGACTTAGTAAGCAACCTCCTATGACCCTCAAACTTATCTTCATTCTAAGATTTCTAAATATCCCATAGGGTTTCAATGGAAAGGAAAAACTAGAATAATGAAGATCCTTAGGAAATTTATTGTCACAGTCAAACAATATTTTATTAGGCTTCAAATTACCATTATTTCCCCATATATTTTGTTCATTAAAAAAAAGTTTCTAGATTTCCTTGGCAAAAATACATTCAAATAAAATATGATTAATTATTTTTGGTACCCTACACAAATCACATATATCAATATCATCATGCTTAAATTTAAAAGGAAGCTTCTACAAAATCAGTAACCATCTAAAGTAGGTCTTTTTGGCCTCTATATCTTTACACCAATTTTTTTGAAAGATTTTTGCCATTAGTTCTTGTCAAGATTCATTCCCCATACGTTTTTAGTACTATGGTCAGTTAGATCTATTTGATTTGTTAGCATGCAGTATATTGTTTTAGTATTAGCCTTCATTATTAAGTTACCATCTTGCCACTTGAAATCCTTATACTGTATGTTATCTGATTCAACCTCTACTAGGAATTGAATATGATTGCAAGATTCTTTTAGGATAGTGTATGTCCTCCAATTACTTTGAGGGAGGTTGAATTTTGAGCACAACTCATTCCACTCTTTTAGTTTTTCATCTTTTAGGATCTCATTGAAACATCTAATCCCTTTTTGAGCCCACCCCTTAGCAGAGCATCCTTGAATTAGGGCGAGGGGTTTATCTTTATGTTTTAGATTCCACCATATGTACCTATTGGCCATGTTGGTCTTGCTATCATTCTTGGTGAAATGAAAATTGGCTAGGTTCTTTTTAACCACCTCCCATGCCCTCCAAATGGTTTTAAACACATTAGAGCTTGGAGGTGTTATGAGATGGTCACTACTAAGGATATCATTCAATGGAAAGAGGCTCCATGATTTTTACTTTTTAGACACTGCACCTGAAATATTTTGTCGAATGAGGACCTTCCAAGGCTCCTCCTCATACAAGGAACCAATCACCCACTTCAAATCCAAAGAAATTCCTTGTAGTCTCAGTCCTTCAGACCCAAACCCCCTTTTGCCTTAGCAATGGTACACCACTCCCACTTTACAACAACCTCTTCTTATTCCCTTTCCCATTAGACCACAAGAAATTCCTTATATTTTTTTGAATGTCATTGATCTGATAGCAGCTAGAAAACCTCACAAAGGAAAAACATATCCTATAGGAAGATAGTGTTTTTTTGGAAAACCTGGAGCCAAGGAGAGGAATTGTTTGTTCCATTTATCAATTTTCTTTTCAATATTTTCCTTTACCCAAATCCACATTTCCTTTAGATTTGGTTCGATGGCAAAGGGAATACCCAAATACCTTACCAACTTGTGTGGACCCCCATTGGAGGTTAAATTTATTTACTTAATCTAGTGGGACATCCTTCCACCCTAGTAAACAAGATTTAGTAGGTGCTATTTTTTCCCCCAAGGCTTGGCAAAAGGTTTCTATCTTTTCCATGAGTATTTCCAAGTTTATTTCTTCCAGCTTAAGGAGGATTGTTGTGTCATCAGCGAATTGCAAATTAATGAGTTCCTTTTTTTCAGGAAAGGTGATGCCCTTTACCATTGGAGAGGAGGAGCTATCCCTTAATACATAGTGTAGAGCATTAGTAGCAATAACAAAAAGTTTTGGGGCAAGGGGAAACCCTACCTTATTGATCTTCCAAGAGGGAACTCATCAATGAGTATTCTATTTACATCAACCTATGCAACCACATCCTTGAATAGAGTATTAACCATGTGGCAGAAGGATTTTGGGAAGCCAAAAGCCTCCAAGACCATCATTACAAAGGAACATTCAATTCTATCATATTCCTTTTCAAAATCTAGGAGTAGCATTGCAACCTCTTGATTTGTTTGCTTTTCTCAATCCATAGCTTCCCAGCTAGTGATGAGGTTTTCAAAGATATATCTCCCCTTAATAAATCTTGTTTGAGTGGTGTTTATAAGGGAAGGAAAAATACCAGTCAATCTGCCTACTATCAATTTTGGTAAAATTTTATATGATACATTGAGTAGGGTGATTGGTCTCCAACTCTTAACCAAAGTTCTATCACCCTATTTTGGGATTAGCTTGATGAATCCTTTATTGATAATTCTTCCTAAGGTGCCTCTTTCAAGGGAATCATTATAGACTGAGTGAAGATCATCACAAATCCATTCAATAAAAGTCTTATAAAACTTAGCAGGGAGTCCATCTATACCTAGTGATTTGTCATTTTTCAATGAGAATTTCCTTCTTATTTCCTCCTTAGTGATCACTTTTCCAAGATCTATTGCCTCCTTCTCATTGATCCTCTTAGGGATGATCTGCCTCAATCATTCCTTGGATTTTTAATTAGCCTCACTGCCATATTTTGATGTGAACAAATTTTTATAGAAGTAGAAAAATTGCAACCTTACTTCCTCTTGACTTGACAAAGATGTGCCCTCATCCCATATTTGTTCTATCTGCTCCCTTGCTTTCTTTTCTTTGAGGAACCTAAAGAAAAACTTGGTCCCCTTGTCTCCATTCTCCAACCAAATCATCTTGCCTTTAACCCTTAGCCCCTTGACCTTGATGGTTTTCAACTTCATTAGGTGATTCTTTGCCAAGATTAACCTATTTGTCAGACTTTCATCCTCAGGACATGCTTGTAATTTGGTTTCAGCCTCTAGCAACTCATCCTATAGGATAATCTCTTTTCTCCTTATATCCAAGGCCCTCCTCTTCCCAATGGTTTGGAAGAGGGTATTCCAACCTTTAACATTCATTTCCCATCTCTCAATAGGAGACAAGTTTTTGTGCATCCAATTGTTGATAAGCCTTAGTGACTCTATGGTATTCTTACAATCTTTATCCTTCAGCAGGTTGGTGTTAAGGATGAAACCCTCTCCATTACCCTTAAAATTTTCTATTCCTCCTTTGAGGCATATTTTTTCACTTATGAGGTGATGATCATAAAGGGAATAAGGAATAACCTCTATCTTGCATCCTTCCTTCACCATCGCCACCAAGAAGAAGGATTTTCTTATGTAGAACCTATCCAATCTACTATATATCCTTTTTCCTCCCCTCTTGACATTGCACCAGGTATTCCATCTTTTAGAACAATATTTTTTCTGCCCCTTTATAGGGCCTTCAATTTTCAACTTGGACCTCATTCTTTGCCAATAGAACTTTGCATTGCCTTTCCATTCTAGGGCTTTCCCCCCCACTTATCTTCCCCTCTTTCCACAAAATTGAAATCCCCCAAATGATTCAAGGGATTTCTTGCAAATTTCATAACTAGTTCCACAGCCGGATCCTTTATTTATAATCATTGGGATCATACACAAAACATAGACCAAAGCAGGATTCCTTTTTTTAATGATTACCCAGACTGCTCGTTTGTAGGGTGAGGCACCAGATTTTGTCACAACTTGTGCCCATTATTTTTTCAAGAGGATAGCAACACCACCTTTTCCCCTCTCATGTTTGGTAACAAAGTGTGATGCTTCCCTCCATATAACCTTCAGATTGGTTTCTAGAGTGAAGCCTATAGCTTTAACTTCCTGAAGGAGAGTAATATCTTTTTCCTTCCTTTGGGATAGGAATCTTCTCACAACATGTTTTCTATCTGTGGATTCTACCTCGCCCCCGGCCACATTCCAAGAGACATAGTTTATGTTCATGAAGATTGATTTTTTTGAGGGATTTCCTTATCACTTTTGAAATTATCAAAGCATTTAGTAAGCTTACTTTCTATCTCAATTCTTTTGGCAGTGGGTATGGAGATGACCCCAATGTTCTTTTTTCTCTTTTCTTTTACCAAATTGTTAAGATCTTTGACTGTACTGACTGTTTTCTTCTACAACTTTCTTCTTTCTATATTTTCTAGTATTTTTCAAAATTAACTCCATGGGGATCTCTTCCCCCTCAGTGGTATCTTTAGTAGAGAAATCCCCTACATCATCTACCAATTCCATGCTAGATTGTGAAACCAGGCCATCAGAGATTGCCATTCCACAAAAGTGCTTAGAGGAGCCACCTCTTGCTAGGGAACCTCAATTCCCCCCACCCTTTCATTGCCATTCATCAAGTATATAGTTGTGGGAGCAACAAGAGATGTTGCACCCTCATATTTTGCATTGTGTTGTCCCTCAGTCATCCCTCCCTCAAAGAATTCGGGGTAAGTCTCCTATCTATGAATTCCAATGTCTATTTTTTCCATGCAAAGAGGCATCCAATTTGTTTGCCTCACTATTCATTATAGCTTTCTTAGGATTAATTTATTCTTTAAATAATTTCAAGTTAAGTTTGTGAATTTATTTTATTAGTTTCACTATAGTTTCTTTCTGTCTACCAACTTGCTTAATTTTAAGAAACGTTTTTGTGCATTCAATTTGTCATTATGTGTGCTCTCCTTTTCCCCATTTGGGTTGGGTGATTTACTACCACCTGCTTGATTATTGTTATTTCCTTGGCATTTCCTTTCCTTCTCCACGTCATTAGCTGGGAGTGAGGTGTTTATTTCTTGCATTAGGGTTTCCATCTGGTTGGTAATTCATTTTGAATCACCATTCACTATTCGTTGTAGGTTTATCTCCTCTCTCCTTTGTTCACAAGAGATGAAATTATCTTCATCTATAGAATTAGGGTTTGAAGGGGTGTTTTTCCCTAATTTGTCTAAGCCAAAATTGCAATCAACAATTTCTTCTTGAACATTTTTCAATGCTTAAGACTCCATCAAATTATTTGGGGGAGGAACATACTTCTTATTCCCTTTTTTAGTGGCAAAGGCTTGATTATTTTTCTTTTTGATTAGTGGGAAATTCCTTCTAATATGGCCCTCCTTACGAAAAGCATTTAGGCCACCCAAAATTTCAATTTCACAACAAATGATCTGCTTTTTAATTTTATTTCCACCTTTTTAGGGAGATCAATGCTCTTGCATCTGAGTGTGGAAGTGGTGCCTTCATACCATTTGGTTTTATGATGTTTCCATACGGCTCCAATAGGAGCAACACAAATTTCCAAAGATGAGGAGGTACATGCTTAATTACCAGCCATTGTAAGGTGGATAATGCCAACAACTCCTCTTCTAGGGATTTTGGAAGCCAAGCCAGGGCATGGATAATTCCTTTCCTAACATGCTAGAATTATTTATTAACTATTTCTTCCCGAGCTTCAAAATTGTTAAAGAAAATTACAAATAGTCCTTTTTGCACCATCCTATAGTAGTAGAGCTGAAAAACCTTGTTTTTTCTCCAAAATGTTGTGAAACTGTTCTTCCATATATCTCCTTGTTGGAACCCTAGCAGTATCAACGATGACAAAAAAATAGCAGATTTGAAAAGCCTATTATCTTCTATAGAAATTGCATCGTCAAGCACCTCATTTGGAATCAAGATCGCTTTTTTGGGGTGGTTCATAGGTTTCTTATCTTGTTCCTCCCCTTCCATGGGTTCAAAATCTTCCACACTATCCACCATGAATTTCACACCTTATAGAAAGCAACTCCTCTCGCCTACGACAATATCCCTAAAAGATCTGGCCTTCACCTTACTAGTAGTTTCTTTTTTATGGCCATTTATTATCTCATCCAAGGGATCTATATCCCCTTCCATAATTAAACAACCACAACCAGGCTACCACACATTCAGTAGCAAATGCAAGTCAAATGAGAAATGAAAACAATCACATTCACAACAAATGAAAGCAAGCAGTAATAAAGGCAAGCAGAGGGCAGGGGGAAGTCATACCAAGCCTCCTCCATGATAGGCCAGAATAAATGAATGAAATATTTTAATGATGTCCACAAGACTAAACAGTCTATGGGACCGAGACAAACAACTTAATTTGTCTTCAAGCTCTTTTCCAAGTCGGACCTCCTGCTATTGATTTTGACTAGAAGGTTGGTCGTCCGATTGATCTTATCCTCCTCAAATAACTATTGCATATTGTCCACCTTCAAACTATTTGTGTACTGATTACAAATATATTCATAAGTTGTGCATTCCATGATGAAGTGTCATTCTGTCTCCACTGCCCCCTTATTACAGAATATGCACGTTCTTTCTTCCCAAGTCTCTTTAGGTATCTTCCACCTACGAGTCTCACATCTAAGATGGTGCGATCCCGTCCTCAATTGTGCAACTAACAACCTCACCTTCCCTTTAATAGCTGCACCTAAATAGGTTTTTTCATCATGATCCTTTGTTGGGTTAAACTCTTTGATGTAGTATTCTTTTTTTCATCCAATCTAATTTGACCACATGGCAGTCCTAAATTTTTCCCTCACATAGTTTTTTATTTCACTATTGGTGCCAAGACATTCATGTAGTTTGATGTCCAACTTGTTCAACCACTTGTTGTTCTGCTTCATCCAAGTTTTCTTTCTCCGGTCTAGCATCTCCTCCATAACCGTTTTGGGCCATCGGTGATTATCCATGTTTTCGACCTTCTTTAGATAACCTATCAACTAGATTATCGTTGATGCTTCCAAAGGAAAAGCCCCCACTTTAGCTAAAAGAATCTCATATGGGATTGTGGCTTTAAATTTAGGATTGCTTGTTATTAGGTGTTTCTGGATTCTTTCTATTTGTCTCCAACTGCTCTTTGACGTATTGCTTCCCCACACTTCACACCCATAAAGTACAACCGGTGTGACAAGTAAACCAAAAAGGGTTTTTTGGTTTTCCAATCCCAAAGTTCAGCTTTTCTGCATATATTTTGAAGCAAGTAAGAGGCTTTCCAACCTCCCTGTATCCTTTTCATTCTGCAAGTTTCCCAACTGAGCTTATTGTGAAAATCAATCCCAAGATATTTGTATTCTTTCACTATATCAAGCAGGCTACCTTCAAAAAGAAAGGTATGTTGTTTATCTTTTCTATTAAAAGAGAAAATAATGATTTTGGTCTTGGAGGTGTTCACTTGCATCCCAACTTCCTAAAAAAAGTGTTCTAGAGATTTCAAATGTTCTCTTAACCCATGAGTTGTTTTTGAGATTAAAATAAGATCGTCAACATATAGAAGTAATTTCACTATGTACTCAGCCAACTGAATACCATCCCCATCTTCCATGTTTAACCAAGCTTCCAACTTATCAATGTATAACCCAAAAAGCGTGGGAGATAAAGGGCAGCCTTGTTTTACTCCAATATCGTTGCCAAAACATTCTGACATACCATCACTTGTTCTGATTTTAGCACTAACCTTCTCATATAACCTGTGAACCACAGCTCTATACACATTTGGAATGCCTAGTTCTTCCATCCTATTCCATAGTTTTTCCCTAGGCACCATGTCAAAAGCTTTTTTAAAGTCAACAAAGCAGCAAAAATCTTCCTCGCCTTGAGTATCCCAAATTTTCTCAATTAAGTGCCTAAGGATGATGCAGTGATCAATGGTAGAGTGCCTGGACCTAAAGCCTGCCTGCCCCTTTGCCCTTTTTCCCTCATTTTTTTCCCAATTTCTGATCCTACGCTCAATCATGCTCCTAAAGAGTTTTCCAAAGATAGGATTGACCATAATTGTGTGGTAGTTAGATGGGTTATTGATATCACCACTTTTAAATAGAGGAATGACTACACTGGTAGTCCAATCCATAGGAAAACCTTCTCGATTAACATTGTTGAAAATTCTTTTTATGTGAGGAGCAAGATTTTCAATCCCCCATTTTCAAAATTAAGCTTGTAGCCCATCTATGTCTCATGCTTTACCACTTGCTAAGTTCTTTATTCCTTGTTTAATATCATCCACATCGAATAGCTCCATTGAAGTGTTAACAACTGGAGGGTAGTCTTTCTCGTGGATCCGCTCATAGAGAAGTCTAGCATACTCTAACCATTGGACATATGTAATATTTCTTTCCACCTTCTTTTTCTTTTGCTGCAGTTCCCTCCAAAAGCCTTTAGGATTATGTTTCCCAAGAGAGATTAGCTCCTTCCTTCTTTCATTTACATACTCTTCTTTTTTGGACTGCACTAATTTTTCATATTTTTTCTTATATTCTTTGTCCATTCCACTCTCCTTTAGCGATCTCTTGGCTGCCTTACATTCTTCATCATACCACGGATTTTCCGAAAAGGTGTTTGCTATCCCTACCTTGGGATGGGACCTTTTTCATGTATTTAAAGCCTTGTGGATTATCGGGATCAAAAAATTGTTGTGAATGTGGACATCTACCTCATTTTCTGCTTTAAACTCTCCCTTATTTTCCAAATCACGGACATGATGCTTAAGAGCAGCACTAAATATTTCCCTGTTTTCCTGATTTATGAGGATTTTACCCAAAGGAACCCTCAAACATAGCCAAACTAGACCACCACACATGCGACACACGAGAGATCACGATTGTGTTTACCTCAAATGCCTCTTGTAATATTCTTTAATGTTCTATTTGGTCTACAATCTTTACATATCACTTAATCTCTTGGTCTTGACCACCTTGTGGTCTCTTCCTACTTTTATTGAGATCTAAGGGAATGAATATCTCAAATATGACTTGATTTTTTTTAAGACAATGTCGCTAATGTTTACTCTCCTATCTAATAAAATGGATACTTGAAATAATAAACATAATTAAAAATGCATATGGATTAGAGGAGTAAAATTCTATCTTTATTTGCACATAAATTTATTATAGAAGTAGACCAAAGATGGTCAACTAAGGATCAAAGCTGATCTGATAAGATCATAATTCTTTCCTTGACGATGCAAATCTATTTAAATGACCTAATAGTTTCCAAGAGGAACACAAATGTTGACCAATAGATGCTATTAACTACCTAAAGTTGACAAATCATTAATATAATGTCAATAAAACCATATTATCAAAACATAATAATAGGCATTGTAGACTAACTACAAGCTTCTATGTTCATCAATTCAACTATTAGACTTTGATAAGTTCTACTCTAGATTCTTAAGGACAACTTGACCTTGGCTCAAAATTGTATGACACAATAGTTAGATCAAAATTGTTTCATGTGCATGTTCACCAAAAGCATCTTCGTCTTGTTGTGTCTACAATTGTATAAACTACCATACGTGACGTTCAAAGACAAAAGTTAGCATCAAATTTCTATGGACCTTATGTCATGCCCACTTTTCAAAGATCAAATCTACTAAAAAGAACCACAATTTTTTTAATTAACTAACTAATAATCATGGAATGCACAAAGGAACAAAAGGAGTTGCAATAGTTGCATGTAAGGTTGAGTCTTACACCTAAGTGCTATAATGGGTTGGAAAATATTGTCAAAAATTAGCCTCTATCTTCCAAGATATATTATATTTTTTAATGTCATGTTTGAATTTGTTCCTTGGACACCGTATTCAGTTTTAGTTAGCACCTCTCAAATTGGACACAAATGTTCAATGCTCATCGAATTTAAGGCTATTTTGTGCAAATTTTTACACCATGTTTGTAACCTCAAGCAAAAGATGCAACTTGGGAACCTTTCCATGAACATCAAAAAAAAAATTCAGAACTTAAGCCTTGTGAGAACATTTTTTAAAAGGGGGGGAATGTTAAGATCATTATGCCAACATATTCTATTATTATTATTTTATGGTATTGTAATAATCATACTTTATTTATTCAACTCATGAACCCATTTTATTTTCGAGGACAAACTTTGAGCATTAGGTTTGGTAGAATGTGTTAATATTTACTTATGCCCATTCATCCCACATGCATCATATAAAGTTTTAATAGCGTAGTGAGTTCATATTTTATGAACTTATCTCATACGAGTTGTACTTGATAAGTCATTTTGTGATTCTTATAAATTGTTGTAAAAAAGAGGATCATTTTTAACCATATTTTGTATTAGAGATATCCTCTTATGGAGGTTGCTTCCTCAAAGAGGCTTGCAATAATTTGTATTTGGTTAACAAATATAATCATATATATGGCTATTATTTGTGTTCATTGAACATCTTTTGCAGCATTTTCCAAGATTTTAGAAGTGTATCATAACACCTAGGTAAAGAAGCATTGATTAACGTAATGCATATTTTAACCATGTTTCCTTATGGAAGGATACAAATTTATTGAGTTGATGTGTGGGAATTAATAGAAACAATGGAGGATGCATAACTCTAATTGATCTTGGACTAAACAAATTGTGACCAAGCAGGTTGTTTGACACATTACCAAGGTGCATTAACTCAGGCAATAATACCTATAATTGAAGTGTAAAGAAAGGATTGTATTCAAATGTATTTTGTATAGAATCTCCTCTTAAGGAGATGATTCACACAAAGGTTTGCATGTAATACTTTGTATTTGATTAATGACTATAAATATATTTGCAACTATTCTTTGTGGTTATCGAGCATGTTCTTTTTGTTTGTTATTTCTTTTATTTTGATCATATTTTATAGGAAGATTATACCACTATCCAAAACTTTGGAAATTTATAATAAAATTAAGTTAAAGAAGTAGACATTGTTGGCCACATGGAACGATATTCCTCTTTCCACTTTGATAAAGTAGGTAACCAGTTTACCTGATATTATAGATAAAATTCGGTGTTACCAGATCCTCCAACCATTATAAGGCTATAAATAAGCCACTCACAAAGTCATTTGACATTGGTTGAGTTTATCTATCAAGTTTTAGTCTAGTGTGTGTGTCTTCAGTTATTAAAGTATGCTCTTATCTTACATTTGTAAGGTGATCTTGAGAATCATAAATAATATGATATAATGTTTGTAAATTTTGTGTAAATTTATAAGTTTGAAGTAATATATAGAAGTCATAGCCATTTGACCATTAGCCTCTACTATTGTTTTTGCCTACTTTTTCCTAGTTGTATGACCTCCAAAATAATATGTATCAAAGACATAAAAAGTAGAAATACCTTGCCATTTAGCAAGGTTATGTTAAACATATGTTATTATTAGGCAACACCAAAGCATTGTTATTGATAATATTGATTAAAGAGAGATGTTGACAATAATTCCTTATAAAAGGATGCATGTTTAGTTGAGCTAATGTGTAGGTATCAATAGACATAACTTCAAGGATGCATACCTCCAACTGATTTGGGATTAGATAGTTTATGATCAAGCATGATGTTTGACAAAATTCAAGGATACATAGAATCAAGCAAAAACTGCTAGAGTTAGAGTCCCAATTGAAGATAATGGGGTAACAACAAAATTTGGTTGTTATCTTTCATAACATGTAGATGAGACGTTCTTGAGACAAAAGGAAAAAACACAAATGATACAAAAGTAAATTTCAAATCCAAAGAAGGCTTAAGGTAGAAAAATGCAACCATTTTCAAATTCGAGAGTCATTGTTGTGAAACAGTAAAGAACAATTGGAGAGAACCAATGGATAGTTTGGGGAGGTCTCTTGCAAAGATTTAATTCTTTAAGTTGTGTTATTGAATTATAAAAATTAAGAAGTATCATGGGATAATCAAATGAAGGAAAAGGTTAAGCAAGGGAGAACCAATTATTCTTTACAAGATGATAATGTTAATACTATAATGGTCCAAGCTATCAAACTAAACAAAAGAGTAAAGAAATTTGGAAGAAATGCTTCTAGTCATTTAGGATGGTGACTTGTTTTTTCAAGGGGATATAGATAAACACTCACATTCTAGTTTAAATTGATAAATAAATGAATGCACTTAAGGTTTATATTAATTCTTATGCACATGGATAGTTCTAACTATTGCACATGTAGTTTTTCATTTCTTGAATACCTATTTAATGAACACTGCTTGTAGCTTGGTATCATCATAAGATTCCAAAAATGTTACCATTGAATTCATGAAGATTACATTCATCCATGCAATTATGGTATGTGATACATGAATATAATGATGGTCTCTAGATAATATGTTTGTGACAATGGTCATTATTTTTGTTGCCTTTGTTTTATGTAATGTAATGTGTTATGTTTTAATTTGTTGAATTTGTGTCCTCATGTTAAGAAAGGAACATTTTTATATCAATTTACCCTACAATGTGTTATTTTTTTCTTAGGAATTCATTGTAATCAAGGTAACCCAATAATGTTCTAAATTTTTGAAAATTCATCTCAAAACAAATCTCATCAATTAGCAATCAGATTTATTCAAATATGATAGCACTTTATGATATCCATTTCTTTTGCTCTACATTTTATTCTTTTGCTTTACATGTTTTGGTCATTGAATTAAGGATGGAAAATTTGGAGAGATGGATATATAGGGACCTGTAGGGAAAAAAGTCTATTCAAAGGAAACTTAGTCAAGAGTGCTACCATTTTTTTTATTTTTACTTTTAAAGGGATAAACGCTTTTGACCTAGAGCTATGAACCAATAAGGTCACAAATGGGGAACCTCATCCCCAATTTAAACTTTCAACAATTACACTCTAATGGGGTTTGAACCTTGATGGCAAGAACAACACCACAACAACTTAACCATCATACTATGCCACTATTGGCTATACTACCATTTTTTATTAGGATACATGCAAGATGCTCATTTAATTTATTTAGCCAAAAGTGCAAAAACTTGATGGCTCTCAATGATCATGGTTCTAAACCAACATTCCTAGACATTTATAATTCTCAACCCCAAGACCAAATTCAACTAAGTTAAAAAGCCACTAAAGGATTTTGTCATGGGTATATAAAAATAACAAAGTACGTTGTGAAATAAAAATGATGGAAATGATAATACAAATTAAAGATGGAAATTATGGACAATAGTTTGGTGGTCGGAAAGTTGAGGAGAGCGAGGCTTATTAAAATATTGCAATTAAGCTCAAGCATAATTTGAATGTCCAAATTGGCAAAGTGGTAGAGCTTGAGAGATCAATTAGTCAAAGAATGAAAATGAGCACGCTACAAAAAATATGAAATCTTTAGCAAGGAGAATACTGATCTTGAAGCTAAGAAAAAGGGCAATAAAACTCTCAAGCAAGAGCTTGGGGGAAAAAATGACAAGGTGGCCAAGGAAACAAGATTAGATACTCAGATAAATTAAGGTAATTATTTAACTATAGAGGAATGATATACAAGTAGATGGATTTAGTGTGGGTGTGGACAACGACGGTGTGCAGGCCTGCGGCATCATAGGTGTGGCCTACATGTTGTGTTCTACTCGTGCATGTCTTTGCGGAGGTAGTGGGTGGAGTGAAGCGGTTGTGGCACACAGTGGGTGGGGTTTCTTTGCTTACATGGGGCTTTGTTGTTCTTCTTGCTACGTGGGAGTTCAGGGGTGTTTAGTGTGGTGGGGTTGTGTGGTGAGAGGGTGTTTGGTGTGGTGGGGCTGTGTGGTGTGAGGGCAGTGGGTGGGGGAATCGGTGTGGGTTTCGAGGTGGTCGCTTGGTGTGGTTTGATTATTGGGGTTGGTGAAGAGGTATGGATGAATCTTCCAAAAGTATGGTGCTTGCTAGGTCAAAGCCATCTCAGACTTTCTCAGCTACCATGCATGCTCAAAAGTCAAATTCGTCCTTTGTGGGTGAGAGCTTGAAGCTCAAGAAAGTGAATGTGTGCTTGCCGCAGAGTCAAGATTGCCCTGTTCTGGTTATATCTCCTGAATCAATTCAAGAGGACATAGCTTATTGGAGCCAACATGTTCTGATCTGTAAGTTTTTGGGTATTCGTGTCCCTCTCTCGGCGCTAGAGTCTTGGATCCGGCGGACTTGGCAGGTTGAAGGTGATTTCGATCTTTTGGTGGCTGCGAATGGCTATTTTATGGTTGATTTTTCTTGCATCTTGGATCGCAATCGTGTTTTTGAGGGAGAGCCATATTTTTACAATCATGTAGGCTTGTTTATTAAGCCCTGGCATGGAGGTTTTAATGTGACAGAGGATCTTCCTACACGAGTTCCTGTTTGGATTCGTCTTCCATGGCTGTCATTGGAGTTGTGGAGGGAGGATATTCTGCATCGGATTGTTGCCTTGTTGGGGAAGCCACCTTCCATCACTCAGAATACTTTGGATAAAAAGGTATTCTCTTATGCTCAAATTTGTGTTGAAATTGATTTAAATAACCCTTTGTCAGATTCATTGGAAATTTGTATTGGCTCTGCCTCGTGGATTCAATCATTGGATTATGAGTCCCTTCCTTTTCGATGCCGCTTTTGTCACGAGTATGGACACCTTCAACGCCAGTGTCCTCGGGCACCCAAAGCGGCAGGGGCTTCTTCTTCTCCTTCTTCTGAGCCTTTGGTGGAGAAGGGGGATAAAGGGAAGGCGTTTGTGGTTGAGGGTGGGCCTGACAAGGATGGATTTATTCTTGTTAAGCAGAGAAATAAAGGGAGGGGTCATAAGCGGGCCTATAAGGATAGACAAAGTGATCAGGGTTTTAATCGGTTCGAGGTCCTGGATAATCAAGCTTTGGAGGAAGGGATTTCTGTTGAGATTCATTCTGGGGCAATTGGTATGGATGTTGGGTTGGATATAGGGTTGGAGTAGGCAATTGTTGTTCAGAATATCTCTCTGGTATTGGAGCAGGGGATTTTTGAGCCTCTTGGGGTTGCTGCAGATGGGCAGGATGATATTGTTTTAGCAGATTTAGCTAAGGCAGTGTTCTCTTCAGGTAAAGGTCGAGGAGCCTCTCCTGCTTTGGGGGTTCTGCAACGCCCTCTCAAGAAGGGGAATTTTGAAAATTCTTTGAAAGCTGGTCATAAGAAGGATGTGGACAAGCTTAAATCTACTGGGGATTTGTTGGTGGAATCTGGGTCTGTTAAAACCCTTGAGGCCCACTTCTCTCAACCTTCCTCATGATTATTCTCTCATGGAATGCATGGGGGTTGAATAACACCTCCCGTCAAAAGTCTATTCAATATTTGATTGTTGTTCAATCTCCAGATATCTTTTGTGTTCAAGAAACTAAGATTTAGGTGGATCTTATGCTTCAACATGCTCCTCATATTTGGTCTTCTGGCAAGTGTCAGTGTATTGGGTCTAGGGGAACCTCTGGGGGTTTGGCTCTTTTATGGAATCCTCGTAAGGTTGTTCCTCGTTGGTGGATTTCAAGCCAGTCTGCTCTTTCGGTGGTGGCTTTGGTTTGGGAATTTGGTGAGACCATTTTCGTTAGTAATGTTTATGCTTTGATTGACATTCATGGTAAAATCTAGCTTTGGGCCCATATCGGGTATGTGAGGTCTTGTGCCCCCTTTTTGCCTTGGATCTTAGCTGGTGATTTCAATGTTGTGTTGAGTTTGGAGGAGAAAAGGGGAGGGCTGCCTAGGCTTGGTTGTTCTTCAAATCTATTTCAGAGTAATGTGGACTCTCTTGATTTGGTGGATGTTAAACGCTCTAACGAAATACTCACTTGGAATAATAGACGGAGTGGGTCTGAAGCAATTTCCCAGCGGTTGGATCATTTCTTTGTCTCTTGCTCTTGGGTTAGAGGTAGCTTGGCCATTTGCTATGATATTCTTGACTGGTGTGGCTCTGATCATTGGCCAATTAAGCTTTCGACTTCAGCTTTCCCAAATCCAAAGAATCCTCCTTTCAAATTTCAGCTTGTGGCTGCTTGATCCGTCTTTGGGCAATCTTGTTGCTTAGTGGTGGTGGGATGGTGCCCCTACGTATGGTACAACTATGTATTCTCTGGTTAAGAAGTTGCAATATGTCAAGTATCATCTTAAGCGATGGAATAGGTCATGTCCTGGTAATTTTTGAGCCAGGAAAAGAGAAGCGCAGGATCGCCTTGCTGTCATTACTCGCCAGATTCAGGATTTGGGTTTCTCAGAGGCTCTTGGACATGTTGAGGCCCAGGCTCTGAAGTTGGTGGAGGAGTGGGAGCTTCATGAGGATATTTTCTAGAAACAAAAGGCTAGGATTGATTGGCTTCAAGAGGGTGACAGGAATACTAATTTTTTCCATCATTCGATACAAGCTCGTCAGAATAAGTGCTTTATTTCCTCTCTTGTTAGCTCGGAAGGTCTTTCGATCTCTTCGCATCAGGATTTGTCTAGAGAGGCTCGTCAGTTCTACTCTGATCTGTTCACTGAGGATTCACTTCCTACTGAGGCGGATGAGAATATGGTGCTTGATTGCATTCCCTCAATTTCTAATGATTTTAATGCTTCTCTTATTCGCCAGGTGACTTTTTCAGAAGTGGAGGAGGTAGTGTTTGGGATGAATAAGGGGAAAGCCCCTGGCCCTGATGGTTTCCCACTTGAGTTTTCTAGGAGTTTTGGGATATTGTGAAGCTGGATTTATTGGAGGTGGTTCGTGAGTCTCTTCATACTAAGCAGATGCTTTGTGCCCTGAATGCTACTTTTTTGGTTCTCATTCCTAAGAAGGAAGGTGTTGACAGGCTTGATCTCTTTAGACCTACTGCATTGTATAATGTGGTGTACAATATTATTACGAAGTTGATTGCTGAGAGGCTTAAATCTTGTTTTCCTATGCTCATTTCTAAGGAGAATGGTGGCTTTATGGCTGGTTGTCAAATTTTGGATGGGGTGGTGGTTGCATCTAAAGTTATTCATTCCATGGCAACCTCGTAGGATAGGTCTATGTTTATTAAGTTGGATATGGCCAAATCTTATGACAGAGTTAAATGAATTTTTCTTCAGAAGATTCTATTGGCCTTTGGCTTTTCCTCTGATCGGGTGAGCTGGATATTGAGTTGTGTGACCTCTTCTTCCTTTTTGGTTATTGTGAATGGGGAACAGTCAGAGCTATTTGGGGCTTCTAGGGGCCTTCGTCAGGGAGATCCGCTCTCTCCTTATTTGTTTATTGTTATGGCAGAGGATCTGGGTCAGCTTCTTAAGTCTCGGGTTTCACAGGGATTGATTCATGGGTGGCAGTGGGGGATAGGCTTGCCTTTGCTTTCTCATCTCCAATTTGTGGATGACACCTCTCTTATGGGATTGGCTCGTATTAGGGAGGCTAATTCCTTCAAGGCAGCTTTGGACGACTACCTTGTGGCTTCGGGCCAGAAATTCAATGAGCAGGAGTCCTCTATATTCTTTTTTAATACCCCTCAAGCTATCCAGCGAAGGATTGCAGCTATTCTGCGGTTCCAAATTAGGTCTTTTCCCTTTGTCTACTTGGGTATTCCTCTTGCTGTTGGTCATCAGCCTAGATCCTCCTGGAAATTGTTGCTTGATAAGCTTAGGCGCAAGGTTACTCATTGGACCCATCATTGGTTGTTTATTGCTACTAGAGTGACTCTTCTTAAGTCTGTTATCCAGGTCCTTCCCATCTATAGGTGCTTTGTTCAAGCGGCTCCTATCTATTTCCTTAAGGAATTTGATGCTCTTTCTCATCAATTTTTGTGGAGCGATAATTTGTTGTCTTGAAAGTGGAGCCTTATTAAGTGGGATTATGTGTGTAGGCCAAAGCAGGAGGGTGGTCTTGGTTTATGCTCTACTATTCTGAATGGGAAAGCTCTTGCTACCAAGCTTTACTGGCGATGGTGTACTAATCAGCATCAGTTATGGGCTCGTATTCTCAGCCATAAATATCTTCGGGGTGTTGCTTCTTTTGAGGTTCCTCTCTATCCTCTGGAAGGGAGTGGTTCTATGATTTGACATACTTTGAAAGTGGGGGTACAGTTGATTAAGTGTGCACTTTTTTGGATCTGTCATTTGGGGTCACAGGCTCTTTTTTGGTTTGATTCTTGGGATGGTCACCCTCCTATTCTCTCTTCTTTTCCTCACCTCCAGCCCCTTTGTGATGTTTTTGTTGCAGTCGACTGGGATACTGTGGAGCATTATAAGGTGGAGCATCATGGTGGTTTGGCTATAAGTTTTCGCTAGAAGCAGCCTTCGGAGTGGCCACCTAGTGGATCTCAGGGAGATAGGAATGAGCTTTCCTAGCTTCTGGCTTCCCATGCTTGTAACTCTTTGAGGGGACCTTATGTCTTGGCTTGGGATGGTTCAGAGTTCTCTAGAAAGTACTCTATAGTGGCTGGCTATAAGCAGTTAGGTAGGCAGTTGTTTGGGGACATTAAGGTCCCTTGGTGGAAGCAAGTTTGGCACAAGTTGTTCTAGCCCAAGTGCAACTTCTTTATGTGGTTAGTGGCTCAAAACCGGTGTCTTACTTGGGATAACTTATGTAAGTGTGGTTTCCATGGCCCCTCTATGCGCGTTTTGTGTCATGGCTATGAAGAGAGTGTCTCCCATCTCTTCTTCCAATGTTCCTATGCTAGAGAGATCTGGCATTTTTGGTGGGGAGTGTGGAATACGACCTGCTGGCATGCTTCCTCTTTGGCGGAGTTTGGGGAAAGGTGGGGCAAGGTCCCTGTTTCTACCTCCTTTCTTCAGGTTGCTTGGGCTCTTGGGCCATCCTTTATTATCTAGAACCTGTGGCTGGAGAGGAATAGGCCGATTTTTTAGGATTCGTTGTTGAGGGCCCCTCACCTATGGTGGAAAATTCTTCACTCTTTAGGGGAAACTATTGCGGCTAAGTGTGATATGATTGTGCTGGTGGACCCTCGTGATGTTGGTTTTTGTAATCGTCTTCATCTTCCTCCTCTGCAACAACAGCTCATGCGCAATAGATGTAGACATCCTACCTCGAAGGTGAATAGGGAGGGAAGATGGAACCCTCCTCCTCATGGAGTCCTAAAAATCAACTCAGATGGCTCTTCTCGTGGAAATCCAGGTCATGCTGGCATTGGGGGTGTTGGCAACGATACCTCTGGAGATGTTCAGTTTATCTTCTCTGTGTATAAGTGTCTTCATACTAATAATCTTATGGAGGCTCAGGCCATTTTACTAGCTTTGGAGCGGGGCAGTCAATTGGGATGGCGAAGGATCATATGTGAGTCTGACTCACAGGTTGTGGTGAACTTACTGAAAAGGCAGTATTTGGATGATGTGAGCTAGCAACTGGCTTTGATTGTTGAACAAATTCTCACTCTTTGTGCTTCTCTGGAGTATATTATTTTCACTCATATTTCTCGTGAATGGAATGGGGTTGTTGATTGCTTGGCTAAATGGGCTTCTAATCATATTCATGATTGGAATTTGGTGGATTGGGATCAACTACCTCCTGATTTGTCTCATCAATTGGATCACTTGGTTGAACTTGATAGGGCCATTTAATTCCCTTGCTTTGTAATGTTTCCTTGATTAATAAAAAAAAAAAGATTAGATACTCAGATGAACTTATTAATTCCTATTCAAACAATCACTGTATGTTTAAGAAACTTAATAAAAATTATAGATGATTTTTCTTGTAGTGTAATAAAGTGCAAAAAGATGTACATTATGTTGGAAATGATTGTTATTGATGCCAAAGGAGGAAAATCATTTGTGTTCGTCTCTTGAAAAAAAAAAAAAAAACCTATTCTATTTGTTGATCGACCTACATTGGATTTAAAAAATTAAATTAAATTATTTTGAATTCCTAAGGCTGACCCTCTCATAGTGGTGCCCATTTCCAAAGAGAGACATCTCTTTAATGGAGCATTTACCATTTGCACAACGTATCAATTGAACAAGAATTCACAGATTAATTAATAGGAGTGGAATCATCTTATTGTTTCTAAATTAAAAGTTTCGCAACCTTCACAAAATGGGTCAACAATATTTTGAAGGATACATTGATTATTGTTTGGTCCTTTCAAAATAGTTGTTTTAAATGTTAATCTTGTGAAAAAAGTGGGTTATGTCTGCATTACAATGCATTACAATTAATATCAAATCCAATTGGAAAAGAAAAACAAACCAGAGGTATAGGCCAACTCTTTGACAAAATGCCTGAAAAGATAAATTGGTAAATTGGTTTAAAACATTTAGTGCTAAAACTTGGCGAGAGGAGTTCAAAACATGTTAGGTCATTTCATATTCCCCAAATTCAATCTATGTTAAAAGATCATTTTTGTAAGTGTTTTAATAAAATGATATTTTATGGGGTTTTTTAGCTAAAAGGGTTTTCCCCATGTATATCTTGTGTAATGTATAAATTCTATGCTTGTATCATTCTCATTTTATTTATTTTATGTTTTGTTTATAATGATTAGTGTCCTAAAATCCTAATTTCTAACATGATAGTAGAGTAGGTTAGGCTATACTAATTATTTTTATAGGTTATACTAGAATATATGTAGAAGTTGATGGAAAACCTCTTTATGCTCAATCAACACATATGCAAGGTCATTTTTTGAAATACATCTGGTGTGTTTTTATTTCATTATTTCATTTTCTCCAAGTAAATTATTTTTCCATTAATTATCTTCAAAATAATTCCTAGCTAATGTATTGAAATAGAAATGTTAGCCCTTGATTAACATCCATTTTGTTGAGGAGGAAACAACCCTAAAATTCTAGGTAGTGCAGTTGTAAGGAGAAAAGCTTGTAGTTATGCTAAAAAAATGTTAGTTAAAAATCACTTTAATGTTATCTAATAGCCCTTTTATTGAAATCCTTGGTTGTGCTTATGAGCTACCACTTCATTCATTAACACCATATTTTTAAAAATCTTAAGTGTGAAAATATTGTTCCACTAAGAAAAATTCTACTATACACTAGAAGGAAACCATTCACATCAAATCCATAAAACACCTTCAAAAATTTACAAAAATTTATAAACCATCTTTGAATTTTTTAAGCTAATGTGATAAAAAAGATCAAATAGATGAAAAATCCTCTATATAAATAAAAGCACATAACAAATATTTATTATACTTACCATTATTTCAAATAGAATTAATATTATTGTTATCTTTCAATAATAATAATCCATTTCCTCAAAGAGATTGAAGATTCTAATTTTTTTTACATAATCAAGATCAAAATATTTCCTCAAAAAAATTATAACAAAAATCAAATAATGATAATAATACTCTACAATTTTTTTGTATGGATGCATCAAGTAAAAATGACTCCCACTAAACATTATTATCTTAGGAAAATCACTCAAAACGATAAATTTCATTAGTAACAATTATATGTTCATTATTTATTTATCAAAATCATAAAAGAATACATGGTGTCTTTTCAAACATTAAAACTCATTTATAAGACAACAACATTAGACATAAATTTAATCAATTATTCACAATATAATACCACCAATATTTATAAATATAATATTAATTATAGATCAAAT
Source organism: Sequoiadendron giganteum (assembly GCA_007115665.2). Lineage (NCBI taxonomy): Eukaryota > Viridiplantae > Streptophyta > Pinopsida > Cupressales > Cupressaceae > Sequoiadendron > Sequoiadendron giganteum. The sequence goes on along the minus strand of CM021102.1, from coordinate 394,350,146 downwards.
CTTTAATAGATCAAATTCCTATAAAATTCGAAATCACTGTAAAAGTTGAAGTCCTTATAAAAAGTTCAAATTTCAAGAACACATATTTATATAAATCAAAAGATTTTTTTTAGAGAGTCAAAAGACAATAATTGAGATGTGACTATTCATAAAGCCTTTCTTTCTAAGGGTAAGTCATTATTTATTCATCTCCCTAATACACTTTAGTAAATATTTTCATTGATCAACATATGCTTAACTTTTTTAAAGCAAACCATTTTTTTGGGAGCCCTCTCTATGCTTATAAGCCTAAATTCTTAATATTATGCATTTTTTAAAAAATAAGGTTATATTTTTTAAAAGCCATCTTATATATAACCAAAATAATTTATGCTACATTCAAATATGTGATCACTTTAATAGATAAAAAATTCCTTACAAAAACCAATCGACGTGTCTTTTTGAAGGGATCAAGTGTGGGTAATTTTATAACTCTTTAATTCTATAATACTTATTAAGTTATGTTGATGATTTTTTTCTACAGTGAAATAATAGAAGCTAGAACATTGGACAAAGCTACCTTAAGTTATGGTTTCATAGTGGGGAGTTAAATAAACATTATGCGATTTGATAATGGTTCGTTTATAGAAATTGATTTCTTTCCCTCAAAGCATGAAATGGCATTATAAATTTTAAAGTGCAACCTTCATAACAAGACAATGGAATGGGTGGACACCCACTGCTTGGAATCAAGACTAGCATTGATGTATAACACCAGGTCTGAAAAATAGATTCTAGTGTAGTTTTAATCTAACCACTATAACTTTTGAAGGTTGGAACCAATAAAAATATGAATCTTGGTGCCTTCAACAAATATCAATTTTATCGTAAACATATCATTGTTAGTAGATATATTTCTTCTATTGTAAGTTTAGAGATCCACACATGAGCTATATCATGCAACTTGTTTGGTCTCTCTATTGACCTCTCTCGAATACATAAACTATTTCTTTGTTCAAATATCAATAGCTTACTAATAAGAGGATGCAGATGGATTGCATTGTTATTCTTATTCTTTACAAGGATATACTATTTATTTACAGATTGTTGCACCTAACATCATAAGCCATGGATACTTCATATGATAAAATTGGTTCCATCTCATCCAAATTCCTCTACATGAATTCATCATATAGCTCTACTCAAATAAAAACAATTAAGTGGAGATTTGAAACATAGATTTCTCTTACCATCTATTGGTTATTATAGTGTGTACGAAGATTGTAAAAAGAGAATTTAATCTAAACCATCCACTGGTTAAGGAGAGATAGAATTGGTAAAAAGTCCTTGACCACTAGATTTTGGTGTTATAAATATGAAAACAAAGTCAAGATATAAGAATAAATTGATAATTGCAACAAGGCATATATACTTAACATAGAATTGTGGAAAAGATGTCTATCCATTTGGATGATTCTCAAGGATTAGTCATCATAGGCCACAATCTACCACACCTTAAGGCCTCTAGCGTCCTTTTTGGATATCAAGAGAAAATCCATTGTATAGCCACCTACCTCATTAGATATGTGAATAGCCATTAGCATATAATCAATCATATGTGATGAAATTACTAAGAGACTTTTTTATGATTCGTGAGGTATCCATATACACCTATTTTTAGTCATAACTTCATTAGAGATGGCTAAGTGTTTGAACACTAAGCTCTCATATCCCAAATAATTTATGATATTATCATGTGTCATTCAAGAAAGAGATATAAAAGGTCAAGGTATATCATATCAAATTAGATATATTTACATCTTAATGATTTCACATTAATATATGTCTAAGAAGAACATCATTTCTTTAGCATACAATTAAGTTTTTTAGTTCTAAAATTATTGGGTATAAAGCACCTACTTATAATGGGTGGCTATCACCTTAATAAACTGCCCGAGGAGCAAGCTTGGAAAAGATAGCCCACTCGTTGCTTTAAGTTTTTATGGATAATTACTATATGATTAGTAGCATGACTATTTTTTTCTTGAAAGAAAAATGAAAAATTACTCATACTTATGCTCATGAAAATATCTTATGATCTCCTTGCTAATGATCATTAGACTATTTTCTAGATTTATGCTTATTGGAAATTGAAAAATGTATATTAAAAAATATTTTTTCTACACCAAGAATCAAATTCATTTTATTATTGTGTTACTGATTAAGATGGCGATTTCATTTATAGATCATATCTTCAAAATAAATGGTGCAGACGATCTTACATGGATGGTGTAATAATTTTAAGAAATCTATCTTCTATGGTTCTTTAACAAAAACCCAAAATACAAAAGTAACTCTTGAAGAATCAATGTGGCTTTGAAGAATTATGGAAGATTTTTAACTAGATATAAAAGTGTCATCTAACTATATGATAACTGGATATATTTTACTCTTAGCAAAGAATCTCATTTCCAAAAAGAGAAAAGCATATTAAAGATCATGAGAACCTTACTCAAGTGAAATTACTCCATCATAAAAGTTCTACTCAAGTGAAAGTATTTTATCATAAAAGTTCTCTCCGGTTTTATCCAAGAAAAAAATATTTTATCATAAAAATTCTCTCCAATTCTATTCAAGCAAATGTATGCTATGAGCAAGAAGAAAAATATTGAAATCTTAGTCATCACTTATCAAAACCTTTGTGCAGTGATTGGCCTTGGGTGATTCCATTGAGGGGGAGTTTGCATAACACCTCATGGATAAAGCTTAAATGTAAAACCTAACATGCATAATACAAGACCTCTAGGCATTATATACTCCAAACTTAGATAAATGCTTGGTCTTAGGTGATGTCATTGAGGGGGAGTGTGCATGCCAATGCCACCACCTAGTGGCTAAATCCTAGATGTATAAATCATACAAGCATCTATTAAAGTTCTTCTCTTTGTAAATCTTCCACTTATAAAAGCATTGTATTAAGTCTTACGAGCACATTGTATTAAGTCCTATGGGCACCATGCAATGAACCTAGGGTTAGGATGATTTGAGGAGATTTGAGATCCAATAAAAATATTTATAAGACCTTATATATATATATCATCATTTTTAAACACTAGGATTACAAATTATGACTAGATAACTTTCATGTAGTCTAGAATGCATGACTTTCATTTTGGCACATATTTGTGTCCCTATTTTATCACTGTAAAAAAAATACCTATATTATTGGGGTGCTTCATTTTTTCTCTTATGAAAATTGATATGTGATGCCCCCTATTAAAATTAAGGGGGGGTATTAGAACATAATGTTATTAGGGGTCATACCCTTATAACATTTATATAATGTTCTAATATAAGCTTATTAAACCTTATATATCATATGCTTTATTAAGCATATTTCATTTGAAATCATTATAATCTAATAACTATTATATTATCAATTATTTATGAATGGTTATTTTGAATAGGTGTGATTAATACCACTTAAGGTATTATGTCACCCTTTCTCCTATATTTAAGGAGGTTTCCTCTCATTTGAGAGGTGAAGAAGTTGGAGATTTATAGAATTATATCACTATGCACATGAGGTATTGTTGGCCATGTGGAAGTATGGAGAAGTATTCCCCAAGTTTAGTCTATGTTAGAATAGACCATTTTTGTAAGTGATTTAATAAAATGATGTCTTATGATGTCTTTTACCCGAAAGGGTTTTCCCCTTGTATATTTTGTTAATGTGTAAATTCTATGCTTGTATGTTTCTCATTTTATTTATTTTATGTTTTGTTTATAATTATTAGTATCCTAAGATCCTAATTTCTAACGGAAGCCCACTTCGTGAGAAAGCTCAAGAAAAGATATGACAAACACAAAGGTAAGTATAATCTTAAATTTTTTAATTGTGGTACTATAGGACATTTTGTTGCTAAGTTTTCATAAACCAAAAGTGAAAGTAGTAATGAGGAAGAAGACTATAGTAAAAAGAAAGGAAGGAAACATCACCATCACAAAAAGAGTTACATACAAGGAAAGCATGAAAAGAAGGATTTACATAAGCATAAGAAGAGCCTCTACTTTGAGGAAGATAGTAGCCCATTCAAAGAGAGTGATGCAAGCATTTTTGATAGCGATAGAAAAGAGATTCTATTCATGGAAATAGAAACAAAGGATGATGCCTTAGAAAGTGAAGATAAAGAAAAAGAAGAGGAGTCAGAAGGAAAAGAGGATACCAAAGTAGATTTGAAAGAAGAATTCATTTGTTCCCTAGATGAGATCAAGAGGCTTAGAAAGAAGAATGCAATTCTAAGGTGAAAATATCACAAAGTCTTGAAGAATTTGAGAAAATGACCATCAATCTGAAAATTCAAATTGAAGAAGCAAGGAGGATAGAAGAGATGATAAGAAATTAGCTAAAGATGAAGAAAGAGGATGGTGAGAAACTTGAGCGTGAAATTGTTTCCTTAGGAAGGAGTTGGAAAAGACTAATGATCAATTGAATAGAAGCATGAAGTTTGAAAAGAGCACTGAAATATTGGAGGACATTATCAATGCCCAAAGGTCACCACTCATCAAGAATGATATTGGCTTTGAAGAGAATCCAATGCCTAATAAAGAAGATCACAAAAAACCTCTAAAGAAGGCATATGAAGAAAAGACAAAAAACTTTGTAGATTCTCTCAAAAGTCATATTAGCAAGAACGAGAACCATGCCCCACAAAATCCAAGCACTCCTCCAAAAGGTTACAAGGATAAATTTAGAAAGTTCTTTCCTTCGAGGCAAGTGCATAAGACTAGGTTCCAGGATTCATTTTATGGTTATTGTTTTTCATGTAATCAATTTGGTCATAAAGTAGTGGATTGTAGAGTTCGTGCAAGGAATGATTTTGGTTTCTTAAAGAGGAACTACAATTTTTTTTCTCCTCTAATGGACTATAAAATTATGTGCTATAAGTGCAACAATTTTGGTCATACCGCATGTTTAAATAGAAGATTTTTTGAAACCTCCCAAACAAAACAAGAAGGATGATGTTCATGTCAAGAAAAAGGAGGAATCTGCAAGAGATTGGAAGAAGCAGGAACATGAAAAGGAGAGATCTATTCTAGTGCAAGCAAGCTTTCATGTTCAAAATGAGGGAAATCGATAGCATATTGACAATGGTTATTCAAGCCACATGACATGGGATAACAAGTTCCTCACTTGGAAGGAAATAAATCAAAGAATTGTGGAGTTTGGAGATAATGCTACAACGAGGATAACAAGAAAAGATACTCCTAGCCTTGGTAATAGGAAGAGAAAGATTGAAAATGTGCTATATTTTGAAGGATTGAAACATAATATTCTAAGTGTGATCCAAATGTGTGACCAAGGGCACACTCTCACGTTTCATGCAAATGGTTATGAAATTAGAAAAGAAAGCACAAGGAATCTAGTCATAGATGCAAGTAGAACTATAAACAATCTTTTTATCCTTAGTGAAATCAAAGGTGAAAGATGCTACATGGGGCAAGGAGATGAGAGCTAGTTGTGGCACATAAGGATGGGACACTTGAACTTTGATAATCTTGTGAAGATAAAAAATAAGCACGTTGTGAAGGACATGCCAAAGATTGCAAATCCTCCTAATATTATTTGCAAACAGTGTTAATACGGAAATAAAACAAGGACAAGCTTAAAATCAAAGGAGCACTCTACATCAAAGCCTTTGGAACTTATCCATACTTATCTATGTGGGCCAACAAGGACAAAAATCTTACAAGGTGAGAGCTATTTTATGCTATTAATTGATGATTATTCCAAGATGATTTGGCTTAAGTTTTTGAACGAAAAATCTGAAGTTTTTGAAAAGTTCAAGGAATTCAAGGCCTTAGTAGAGAATGAAATTGGACTAAGAATCAAATTCCTAAGATTTGATAGAGGGGGGGAGTTCACTTCAAATGAATTTGAAGAATTTTGTGAACATGTAATAATAAGATGATATTCAACCACAAGGAATCCACAACAAAATGGATTTGTTGAGAGAAAAAATAGAACAATTCAAGGAATGACAAAAACTATGTTAAATGAGTCCAAGCTATCAGACACTTTCTAGAAAGAAGTGGTTCATATGAGAATCTACATTCTGAATCAAACACTAATCAGGGTAAAAAATAACAAAACACCATATGAACAATGGAAGGGAAGGCCTCCAACAATTAAGCATTTCAAGGTATTCAAGAGAAAATGTTATATAAGAAGAGATGAAGAAGATTTGATAAAAAAATGACTCAAGGTCTGATGAAGGTGTTTTCCTTGGTTACTCCTCAAGGAGCAAAGCCTATAGGTGTTACAATAAGAGGTTACACAAAATTGTTGAAAATGCAAATGTAAAAGTGGATGAAGAAAGACATCATAAGGAAATAGGGGTGCTGCCACAATAATGAGTTACATTTTTTGTGACATCTTGATTTTTGTTCAAATCACATATTTTTAGAAAATATAATGATTTAGGACTTGAAAGGTTTTGTTTAGAGGATTTTAATTGAAGAGGGTTTGATCAAACCCCCTTGGATAGAACCTCACTAGTTTTAAACCATACCTTTAATCTACTCTACACCTATCAAACTGCTGATAAAAAACTACTTTTGATTTACCTTTTGGGAGATCAAATTAATTCATTTAAATTTTATGTTTTGTAAATATGTAGTCCTTATTATAAGCTTTCCAAAAAGTATAATTTTAAATATATTTAATTTGATTAATATATTTATTTTTTATTTCTTGACAATGTAGGTTTTTAACTGAAAATCAAACTCTCTATTCTGCACATGTGGAAAAATAGTAGATTACCATTTTTTTTTGAAAAATATCTATGCTCTTGGTATTGATGTCCTTGATCCAACAAAAATAATAATATAATTTCGATACATACAAAAAAAGTTGTGTTATACAATAAACCCATGTCTAAATTGTAATTGGTTTGACTTCAAAACTTAATTAAGAAAAAAATTTCAATAAAACACTATGAAACCAAATGAAGGAACTAGATATCGTAATTACAAATCTAAGTTCGAAAAAAATATAATTTTATCCTTCATAAATATAATTTTATCCTTCATAGAAAAAAAGTTTTGTTATATAGTAAACTTCACTCTTTAAAATGGTGTTTACTGTTAAAAACTAGTTATCAAAGGAGATGGAAAATGAAATACAATTTGATTCCAATGTTTTTAAAAAATATATATTTATAATCTACGGACTAAATGCCACAAATCACTAGTTTGCATCAACTTCAAATTCCTCATGGTTTAACAACTATAGGTGTTTGAAAGTGAAGATTTAGTTAAAAATGTTTAGTTCAATATCAAGTTTGGCCAAAAAGTGTAACACACTATTGTGGGATCACCCATAGCACAAGAAGTTGATTGTCAAAAGGAAGATATTGGAAAAGAAGAGGAATTAGTGGAAGAAATTGAAAATTAGGAAGTTGAGAAAAGATACACAAAGACACCATCAAAGGCACCCTCTAAAACACCATCTAGATTTGTTAAAAGGAATCATCCAAAAGATTTAATTCTTGGTCACAAAAATACATAAATCCAAATCAAGAGATTTGTTAGTATATTAGAACATGTGAACTTGTCCTTGCTCTCCAAAATAGAACTAAAGAAATTTACAAAAACAAGTGAAGCCAAACATTGAATAAAGGTTGTGGAAGAGTTAGATCAAATCGAGAAAAATAAAACTTGGGAACTTGTCCTAAGACCTAAGGATAAGAATGTGATTGGCACTAAGTGGGTATTCAAGAACAAGTTGAATGAGGATGTCCAAGTTGTGAAGAACAAGTTGAATGAGGATGGCCAAGTTGTGAGGAATAAGACAAGATTAGTATGCAAGGAATATGATCAAGTTGAAGGAGTTGATTTCAAATAAACTTTTTCCCTTGTTGCTCATATGGAGGCTATAAGGATGTTTTTAGCATTTGATGTTTCAATAATTTCAAAGTCTATCAAATGGATGTCAAGTCAGCTTTTCTCAATGGGAATTTGGAGGAAGAAGTGTATATTGAATAGTCTGAAGGGTTTCTCCTATCAAAGAATGAAGACTAAGTATATAAGCTAAATAAGGCACTTTATGGGTTGAAACAAGCCCCCATGGCTTGGTACTGAAGATTGGACAAGTATCTACAACAACAATGATTAAAAAAAAGGGTATTGATAAAAACAATCTATACATCAAAATTGAAGGTGATCATCAGTTGATTGTTGCAGTTTATGTGGATGACATTATTTTGGAGGTAGCAATGATAAGATGTGTCAGGAGTTTGCAATGAACATGCAAAAGGAGTTTGAAATTTCTATGCTTGGTGAATTGTCCTTCTTCATTGGGTTGCAAATTTCTCAAACTGATAAGGGGATATTTATTTCACAAATCAAGTATATTAAGGAGATGTTGAAAAAAATCAAGATGAAGGATTGCAATCCTGTGAGTACACCATTGGTTACAGGTTAATGCAAATTCAGTAACGATGATGAATCCACTAAGGCTAATCAAACTCTATATAGGTCCATGATTGGGAGTTTACTATATGTGAAAACTACAAGGACTGATATTATGCAAGCAATTGGTTTGGTGGCACGATTCTAGGTTGCACCAAAGGAAACTCATGTGCAAGTAGTTAAAATAATTTTCAAATATCTAAAGGGCACTATGGACTTTGGTTTGTGGTATTCAAGAAGTGAATATTTTACTCTATCAACATATACAAATGTGAATTGGGCATGCAACATTGATGACAAAAAAAGAACTAGTGGAGGAGCATTCTTCCTTGGTAATAGTCTTGTATCTTGGTTGAATAAGAAACATGCTTCAATTTCTTTATCCACAACAAAGGCAAAATACATAGCAACAATTTGTTGCACACATGTTCTCTGGATGAGACAAACATTGAAGGACATAAAGATTGAATTTGATCATCCCATTACTATATTTTGTGATAATATAAGAGCAATTAACATCTCGAAGCATCCCATTATGCACTCAAGAATGAAGCACATTCCAACCAAATATCATTTATTAAAAGGAATAGGTGGTTGATCAATAGGTAAAGTTTGAGTATATTGCTACACAAGAATTGATTGTAAACATCTTCACAAAGCCCCTTTGTAAAGAGACTTTTGAGTACCTCAGGCATAAATTGGGAGTGATATCACTCTCATCCAGTCACTAACTTCTTGAGAAGAAGCACGTGTTCAAGAGAGCTATTCATTTCCTCATCTTTTAGCCCCATAAAACCTTTGCCATTGATGTCAAAGGGGAGGAGTAGAGTAAGGGGTAGAATTTCAATTAGGGGAAGAAGTATGTTCTTGTTGCATTCACAAATTATTTCTTTATAGGGTTGGCATCAAGGACAAAGGAGGAGATTGTTGGCATTGACGTCAAAGGAGGAAAATCATTTGTGATCACCCCTTGAAAAAGTTAACATAAAATAGATAAACTTGTTCTATTTGTTGGTCGACCTACATTGGGTTTAAAAATTAAATTAAGTTATTTTGAATTCCTAAGGCCGACCCTCTCATAGTGGTCCATTTCATTGTAAAAATAAATATTAAGTAAATTCATTATTTATAGGGGCCAACCCCTATTAGAGCACTCAAATTGGAGATGAAAATGCATGTACAAAGGCAGGAGTTGCATCTGTTGGAAAATATGCATCCTTGCATGAAGCCACCCCCCTTTAAGAAGATATAAAAGTGAGTTTGTGGAGTGTTTTTGAAAGAAATAAATTATTGAATATCTTTTCTATTCAACGAAAATTTTGAGGAAATATAGCAAATCTAAAGCTGATTTGGAGCAAACCATTAAGGCAAATTTATAATAGTTTTAAGTCAAATTTGAAAGAGACTCAAGAGGAGATCTATAGATCATTCATAGTAGAAGTTGTTGAAGATTTGCACAAATTCATGCCAAAGTTGTGAGCAACTTTATCAAGGTTTTTGAATAGATCGATAAAGGATTTTATAACATATTTTTGTGAAGGTATTAAGGCATGTGTGAAGCATATTGAAGTAGTGATACTCAAGAAAACAAACATAATATTCATTTGGAGGTTGGTACCTCCTAATTGAGGAGATCAGGAGGTTGGTGCCCCTCATTAGAAGCGATTGGTGCCTCTTGCTAGATTGGTGCTCAATGGAGGGCACTGGTGTCTTCAGTTGGATGGTGCCTACAAAGTTTGTAAGAGAAGTTGAATATAAACAATATTTTGTTGTGGTTTTTTTCCCGAAAGGGTTTCCACACAAATCTTGTGTTGCATAATTGTGTGATCTTGTGTGTTTGATATTACTATGGATGTTAAGTTTTGAAAAGTAAAATATTGCCTTATACCGACTCACCCCCCCTCTCAATATAAGTGTGCGCTCATCACATTAACCAAAAGGATTAAGAAGTGTGTTTGAAGACTAAAGATAAATCTGAACATTCTAAACTTTTGGTTTTATTTTGTTATTTTTGCTAGGAAATTAAGGTTTACATATAATAAATTAGTTGTTAGGTTAGTTGGGTGGGAAGTTTCTCTCATAACGAGAGAATAATGACTTTATAAAACTAATGTATTGAATGTGATAGGAGACAAATGACTATAATGAAATTCATCTTTAATTGTTTGCAATGTAATTCTTTATTATTGTTCTTTTGTTTTTGTTGCTCTACATTTGGTATCAAAGCAATATTAGTCTTGGGAAGTTGGAACGATTATGTGCCTTACACATTTGAAAATTTAAATGTAAGTAACACTAGATAGTCACATTCTATTGTAGTGTTGAATCAAACCTTCCATGCCACCAACATCAAGATTTTCTTCTTTAGGCTATTCATATTGATTTGTAGGCTTAAAGGGCTCATGTGTGGCAATGGGTAAACAAATAAAGGCACAATTGTTTAGGGAAGGTGAACTAGGTTTGAATATTGAGTTAATATATTTAAATTTTTTTTTGTTTAGTTTGGTTTGATTATAAGTTTACATATAATTTATTGGATACAATAAAAACATGGTTGCATGCAATAAGACACATGAAGAGAGGACAGCGGGTGGAAGAATACAAGCAGTGTGATAAAGAGGTTTATTTTGTGATTAGAATGGCATTAGGTTTAATAAATGTGAATTCTATGTTGCATGCAAAGAAATAGAAATTGGCAAAGATTTTTTTAAAGAAAAATTGCAACTGATTTCATTTGTTTATTTCATCAAAATCAAGGTATGTTTTAGTATTAATGGTCTCTTTGTTGCCCTATAACAAGAAAGTTAATATTAGTTTTTGTTAAATAAAAATGGAGTGATAAACGATTAGATTGAAGTTATTTAAAATGGACAAATCATATATTATTTCAAAGTTTGAGGGTCATGATTTCATACATGGCAAGTCAAAGTACAACTAATTTTAATACAAAAAGATCTCTAGTATATTGTTAATGAAATTATTTAAAAACCACAAGATGTAGATGAAGCATTAAAATGGGTAGCAAAAGATCATAAAGCTACAAGAATGATTGGTCTTGGGTTATCTAATGCTAATGTAGAGTTGGGTAATCAAGACATTTGCCTAGACAAAGGAGTTTGGGTAGATGTTGATGCAAAGTTGGATAATTAGGACATTTGCCTAGATAGAGTTTAGGTCGATGCTGATACAATATTTTTTTGTTTTCTTTTTTTCATAATTCAAACCTTAAGGGGGTGGGGGCTGGGTTGTTAGGAAATTAAGGGTTACACCTAATAAATTAGTTGTTAAGGTTAGTTACTTGGGTGGGAAGTTATTCCTATAACAAGAGAATAATGGCTTTATAAAGCCAATGTATTGAATGTAATAGGAGACGAAAGATTATAATGAAATTCCTCTTTAATTTTGTTTGCAATGTAAATCTTTAATATTTTTCTTCTATTTTTGCTGCTCTACATTTGGTATTAGAGCAATATTAGTCTTGGTAAGTTGGAATGATTATGTGCCTTACACATTTGAAAATTTAAATGCAAGTAACACTAGGTAGTCACATTTTGTTGCAGTTTTGAATCAAACCTTCCATGCAACTATATCAAGATTTTCTCATTTAGGTGATTCATATTGATTTGTAGGCTTAAAGGGCTCATGTGTGGCAATGGGTAAACAGATAAAGGCACAATTTTTTTTAAGGAAAGACAAACTAGGTTTGAATATTGTGTCAATATATTTAGTTTTATTTCGAATTATTTTGGTTTGATTTTTGCATCATAAGTGAAAATGTGAAGTAAAGGTTACATATAATTTATTGTATACATTAAAAACCTAGCTCAATGCAATAAGATACATGGAGGAAGAGAGGACATTGGGTGGAAGAATACAAGCAATGCGATAGACATTTGATTTGTAATTAGAATGGCATTGGGGTTGATAAATGCGAACTCTATGTTGCATGCAAAGTAGAAATTGGCAAAGGATTTTTTAAAGAAAGAATGCAGCTGATTTCATTTGTTTATTTCATCAAAATCAAGGTATGTTTTAGTATTAATGGCCTCTTTGTTGCCCTATAACAAGAAAGTTAATATTAGTTTTTGTTAAATAAATATCGAGTGATAAGCGGTTAGATTGACTTTATTTAAAATGGAGAAATCATATATTATTTCAAAGTTTGAGGGTCATGAATTTCATACATGGCAAGTCAAAGTACAACTAATTTTAATAGAAGATCTCTGAGATATTATAAAGAGGACTATTAAAAAACCACAAGATGTAGATGAAGCATTAAAATGGACAGCCAAAGATTGTAAAGCTACAACAATTATTGGTCTTGGGTTATCTAATGCTGATGTAGAGTTGGATAATCAAGACATTTGCTTGGACAGAGGCTGTTTGAGTTGATATTGATGCAAAGTTGGATAATCAGTACAATTTTCTAGACAAAGAAGTTTAGGTTGATGTTGATACAATATCTTTTTGTTTTCTTTTTCTTGTAATGTAAACCTTAAGGAGGGGTTGTTAGGAAATTAAGACTTACATATAGTAAATTAGTTGTTGGGTTAGTTAGTTGGGTGGGAATTTATTCTCATACTGAGAGAATATTGACTTTATAAAGCCAATGTATTGAATCTAATCGGAGATAAATGATTATAATGAAATTCCTCTTTAATTTCTTTTTCCCCATAAAAGTGGTGGAGCCACTAAAATTTTTATTAATTGAAATCGAGAGTTTACAAGAAGTCGTTACAAATCGAGTCGATCTCAGATTTGAGAAGCATCTGAACCATGAGGAGGAACACTACAAAATTCTCCAAAAATTACAGCAGATATACACTCTAGTGGAGTGTCAAAACATAGTGAGACCAGAACATGAGAGCCAAATAGTACAAAAAAGGAAGAGGCCGACAAAATAATATAGATCAGACTAAAGAGCTACCCAACCACTAAAATCCAGCTGAACTCCGAAGAGAATAATGAGAGCCGAACTAGGGATAACCTGCAAAACACAAGACCAAGGCAGAAAGCCAGAAGAGAGCCCATCATAGAGAGGCATAAAGAAAAATTGGAGTCCCAAGAAGAAACCAAAACCAAAAATGAAGCCATCAACGATGATATCAAAAAGAGTAAGAGGCATCACCAAAGAGCCATGTGAAAATTAGGTGCCACTCTCGGCAAAAGACACAATATCCATAGGGGGTGGAAAGTAGGGTTCGACATGAGCCTCAATAAGAGCATGTAGAATGAGTAACCTGACAGCATTGTAAAGATTTTGAATCGAATCACATATCGAATTGCCGAAGTGAAACCTCAATCTGTGAAGATGACAATCGAATTCACGTGGATAGTCATCAAGAAGGCCATGAGCCATTGAGCAGAGGGTTGAGAGGCACCTATCCAATAATAGGTGTTGTCGACAAAGAATGCCTCCGACCAAATTGGAAACCTGCAGAATATCGTAACTTGCCAAGGCTGGTTGCAAAGACGACAGAGGACAAATATGCGGTAAAAGATATGTTCCAGCTAAGAATTTGACCATCTCAACACACTAGAGAACGTTGCAATATAAATCTTTAATATTGCTCCTGTTTTTGCTACTCTACAATTCTAGTTTGATAGAAAATCATTAAATGACTTAGGTGGATATTTTATCAAATCAAATATTGTTATTATAGCTTATACAGTAAAATACCATGCTTTTTCTTGTCTTCCAGAGTCTGAATATACTTTGGCATAAAGCCCACTAGTGTGATCACTCACTCATAACTTGGCCATTTATTCTTCCATTAAGTGTCACGTGCATTTGTAGTCATTTTAGACTTCCTGCTTTGATGTTTTATCTAAACATATTTACCTTCCATTTCATTTTATCTTTGTTGTTAGTTTGTTGGTCCTAAATGATATTGTTGAAAATGGCTTATGGTACTGGTGAAGAAATTTTTAAGTCTTTCTTTCACAACAATCTTTAATACAGAACAAATTCTATAGAGCTTAATTGAATATCTAAAAAGAATCTTTAAAATGGATCTTAGATTAAAATTTTGTTCTTAAGAAAAATAAAATCTGGGATATCCCCTGTGAGGATTCCTCTAAATTGAAAGTGAGATGAGTCACCCATTAACTCTAAAGTGATGCCTAATTTGGCAGGAATAAAAACACATGAGCCTGAGTTTGAAACAGATAAAGGCAATGGACTTCCTAATTCCATTATTTTTCCAACTTTGGTCAAAGGTGATGAAACAACGACCAATCCTAAAGTGGATGTCTGATTAGACACACTGTTTTGGCTATACTCTTTCTTGAATCCTGTGTGAATCCTTGATTTATATTTGAATTTGATTTCATGCGTATTAGTGAGACTAGTTATATATATAGAAAATAGATGTTAGCTATCTCAAAGAGTGTCATTTTCTTTAAGTTCAATCTTGGGGAGTAATTGTTTGTAGACTTATTTAATTATAAAAATGTTATATGAACATTACACATAGAAGAGAGCCTTGACTGAAAATAAACAGATTGAAATATTTTGATTACTTTCATATGCTTGTTCATAACCATGCCTGTATATAAGTCTAATAAAACCTAATGCCGAAACTGCTTTCTATACAGGATTGCTGAACATAAGTGGCGGTAAGCATGAATCAAGAAAATCATGAGGAATTTTCATATATTTGCAAAAATATAGCAGCCAGAAAACAGCTTTAGAAACCTGAAAATAAAAAGGGAACAGAAGAAGTCAATTTCATGATTATTTTTGTAATAACAATAAATCAATCTACTTAATGCATTTGTATTAAAGCCCTATTGGATAGAACACTGATAAAGTTACAGTTTTACTACAGACCTCTGATGTTACGTCTGTTCCATTTTTTACAAGTTGAGTGAAATTGGAAGAGACTGTTGTGCTTTCAATTTTTGTTCGCACATACTGGCTCATATACTGCAAGGATGCATATTGGGTTAATGCATTTTAAAGTAGGAAGAAAACTTGCAAAATGAAATGCATACCTGTACATAAAGAGTCATTTGTGAAGGATGAAACTGCTTTAGAAATGTACCAAAGCCTATAACCTGGGGCAATACAAGGAATCATTAGCCTATGTGACAAAAAGATGTTGAACATAATAACAGTAAATAGTAGCTACAATGCAATTCTTTTCAAGAGTACCTAATACTCTCTCCAGTGAGAGACATTTGAAACTATAAAAGCAATTAAAACTAAAAGCATCGATACATACTGTATATTAGACACTTTGTACTCTTCATTTTCTGTTTTGTATGAGATAAAAGAGGCCATATTTTCTTGAGTCATCTTTATGTAAAACATGGTATAGTTGATTTATTATCTTCCGTATTTGAGATAATTTAGAGTTGGTGGACAAACATGCAAAACTCATGAGGAACTCAATCCAAACTGAGTTCAATATTGGAAAACATGTAAATTACTAAATGGTCAACATGAAGCACAGATGACCAAAATTTATAAAAGGTGCACATGTTGGATTCGTTGTCCTCCACCTCCACCTTATACTCAATCAACAGCAATGAATTTAACCAACTGCAGGAAATGCTCTAAATCAAGAATAATGGCAAATGTAACACATGCAGTAAATGCCCAGAATCTGAAGCAGGATGCCACTTAGAAACAAAATAGCTTATCCGTGGCTGACATGCAGATTTTATGACTTGGATGACGAATTAGAAGATAGACAATTCCATACAAAGGACTTGAGAGACATCTTATTGCCTCTCCAAATACAAGGTATGTCTCAATCCTAACAAACGTGTCTTTGGCACAGCTTTCGTCAGGATATTGGGTTTCATTGTTTCTAGATGAGAGAAAGATGATCCCTCAAATGATCAAATATTTTGTTAACATGCCACCAGCGAGGGGATTCACATAAATCACATCTTTCTTAGGAACAATAATGTCGTAAATTGCATCCTATGCAATTTCACATTCCATAAGCCTCCCCTTTACATAAATTAAAGATAATAATGCAATGTTTCTTTTATCTAACTTTAATTTAATCTTTCATCGCTTAACCCGTTCGTTTCCTGCCGTAATGGAGGATTTATGTCTTGGATGAATGCATGCCGCGCAAACATTTGCGCACCACATGAATGTCCCGAATAGATTCCCGACTGTAGTAGCTGTTGAGATCTTACATTTCTCACCTACTAGCAAACGTAACGCCTTTGCTATCTTGTAGATGCACTAGAACGACTCTTGCATGCATATACCTTCCCGAAACACTTCATTTGATCAATCAATCTATCAATTCTCTTCATGCTCTCCACTCTCTATCACCTCTTTTTCTCTCTTGCTCTCTCATTTTTCATGGCGATGCTCTGCAGAATTTCTCCCCAAATTTAACACGTCCATCAATCCAAGAGGAGAATCATAGGCTATTGGTAACACTCTCTTGATTATTTCATCTTAGATAATCTTGTCTTCATTTATTTGATTATATTTGTGATAGGGGTTCTCCTCCTTGTGTGGTTTGTTTCTATCACACGTCTATTATATTTGTAATAGGAGTTCTCCTCTTTGCAGGGTTTGTTTCTATTACACATCTTTACTTTATGCATTTTATTTATCTCGATCCTACCTGGTTGTCTATAGAGGTGGAAACACCAACATGGGGGTTTGACTGAGGCAAGCCCCTAAACAGCCCCTGTTAGTTTTAGGATCAGAAATGAAAGCAATCAGAAAATGCAACACATAAGACAATGAACACCACAAGAAAACCCTCCAACTCGAGGGGAAAAAACCCAACAAATATATCGCTTATATATTTAGGAATAAGACCAGAAATTTGCTTACAACTTAAGCCCAACACAAGGCCAAATTTGATACAATGAATAACAACACCCCTCCTAGATGCGAAGATACAACATAAATATGTTTCTCCTTGAATTCAATCTGCTGTCTCAAGATAATGATCTGCTGCTCAAGTGCGGACTTCAAGGAGTACGAATCTGAATGAGAGAACTTGATTGATATCAAATGGATGGAAATGACCTTGTATAAATACAATTTGTGGGAGAGGTCGCACCTCTTCAAGAACAAGGTCGGCCACAATATAAGAAATATAATTACAATTAAATGATGCCAATTCCAAGGAAGATCGGCCCAATTAGAAGATGATATCGTTACCAAGTGAAGCGCCTCTTCACTTTGATTAACTCAATAAATGAATAGCTATTAGGCTATATGAATTTATTATTCACAATAAGACGGAAGTATGTAGCCTGTAGCTACAATCATCAACACTCCCTCTTAGCTAGGGAGGAATACTTCCGATACACAAAGTCATGGACTCTCTCAACATGACTCCCACAATGGCTACACCCATATGTGGAGGGGAACATATCACCTCATCGTGATATCAACCATCATGGCTACTTCCATGTATGGTACATGTGCACAAGTGCCCATCACGAAATCACTCAACGTGATGTCGTCACCTCATCATGACATTCACCATGGCTACTCCCAGAGGGTGAATAAACACGAATACAAGAAAACCATCACAGACTCTCTCATGTGATATTGTCATGGACTCACACACATGACATCCACCATGGCTACTCCTAGAGGGTGGAAACAAGGGCTTTCACCTCAAATTTCTCCATCATAGAGAAAGATGCATTAACAAGGGCTTACACCTCAAATTCCCTCGTCTCAGAGGAAAATGCATTATAGAAAATCACAGAAGATCACTGATCCTGAGACTCCCTCTCAGTTAGGGCTTCATTCTCCACAATACCAAGCTTGTCTCGAAAGTACACAAAATTTACTTTGGAGAGAGGCTTGGTGAGAATATCTACCGTCTACTCATCAGTGCTGATGTACTTCAACTGGATCGCTTTCCTCAATACCATATCTCTAATATAGTGGTATTTGATCTCAACATGTTTAATTCTGTCATGAAACAGTGGATTGACAGAAAGCTTTACACAACTTTGATTATCACAATGAATGATAGTTGGCTCCAATGATTGTCCAAACAATCTTGCAAGGAGCTTCTGAAGCCACACCGCTTCTTGAGTTGCCACACAAGCTGCAATATACTCGGCCTTAGCTGTGCTTAGTACCACTGAGGACTGCTTCTTGCTACACCAGGATATCATCTCAGACCCCAAACTGAAGCAACATCCAGAGGTGCTCTTCCGATCAACAACACACCCTACCCAATCAGAATCAGCATAACCATGTAGCTTCAACTCCACACCAGACGAATATCTCAAGCCATACCCAACTGTCCCATGCAAGTATTTTAGGATATGCTTTGCTGCAACTAGATGTATTTGCCTTGGTTCACACATGAACTGACTAAGTGCACTCACTGCATAGCAAATATCTGGTCTAGTATTGACTAGATACATCAACGATCCAATCAACTGCCTATACATAGATCCTTCATCTCAAATTCATAAACTAACTCCTTGCATTTGATACAAAGATGTTCTTCTCCAGTAAGAAATAGATCATCAACATAAGGAACCAAGATTAATGCCTCATCATTAACTACCTTGAAGTACAGGTTTGAATCAACATCATTCTTGGAGAAACCCAAGTTCATCAGGTGCCGATCAATCCTCTCATACCAAGCACGAGGAGCATGCTTAAGGTCATACAAAGCCTTTAGGATGATGTAACTCCCTCTGAATCTTCAAGTATTTGCATCAACCTTCTAACCTCCTCGTCCAAGATTGCCTGCAATGCTAGCCTTAGAGAAACGATTTCCAGTGCACACCTCTGTAGAGAATTCAGGGCTGTTCTCTTCGACCTCATCCTAGATCACTCTAATCTGAATAGGTTTGCGGAGCTGCCAATGTCAAATCCAGATTGACTGTCTTGTGTGATTATGAACTCAACTGCTGAAGAGGTCTTTCAAGGATTTAAACACCTGACCTTGCAACATTGAAACCTTCACTTCTTTTTAGCGAGTCACAGAACTCCCTTTGAATGTTAATTCCTCCTCTTCGAGAAATGTCTTCAACCACCAACTCAGTCCCATGGCTGCAAGCTGTGTCTCCATTCTTTAGCCTACAGGATGCATCAAGCTCTTCTTCTCTTGAAAGCAATCTCTTACGCTTCTTGGTCCGTCCTGAAAGCATTAAGGAGAGATTACTAATAGTTCATAGAACTCAACTATCCCGAAGAGAAATACCAATGCTAGAAGCATACATGATTTACTATCTCATTGTTGTAGCATGAGTTAATGACTACATAAAAAATTCATGAACATTATTCAACCATCAAATACTTATCTCATTGAAATCAGAATCTCCTTAAGTAATCCCAGATAATTAATTAATTCAAAGGTATAAACAAAACAAAATACTTATCTCTTTCTTGATTATGATCAATGCTAATCACTGGTAGATTTGAATATGGTATTTGACCATTCAAATTTATCGATGCACTCCTTTTCCAGCCGCATCCCACCTAGAGTTGCTTGGCTTCAGGGTTGAATGTTTATGCTAATTAACCAGGTTTGATCATTTTCACATACACCAAGGAACATCAACGCTCTCCTTTACTTAATCTACTAGAAGCATACACACAACAAGGACCCAATATCCCCATTATATGCTTTTTGACTTTTGTGGAATAGGTAATAAGGTAACTTCTGTCAGCATTGAATATTCAATGTTTTGTCCTATTCTGTGCAACTCCAAATGGCATCTTCAATTATTTATACCAACGTTGTTACCTTTAGTTACTGATCCTTAAAAGTGGCTCCGAAAATGGTTATGGATGGCAACCACGATAACTCTAGAAGCCCGTTAATCATCAAGCGAAATATAGAGATGGCGACGATGATGTTCAATTAATCCATCAACTCTTCAAGATATATGCAGATATTTATTGCCGATCCTCTAGACCGGTAATTGCTTGACGTGGTAGTAGTATATGGATGTCAATCCCGAGTGTCCTTCAAATGTCGCAGAGGCACCAACAATAAACTGATTATGCGCATCATCATATACTGTAGTTACATACTAAGGAAATCGCATTTCAACCCCCTTTATGTGAATGTTCGCAACAAACAATCCATCCGTAAGCACAACACTTGATAGTAGAATATCGATAAATCGCATAGATACTGTAATGGTCATTGATACTCTGAGATCGCGTGCTGCATTTAGGATGATCAAATCGCATTAAGAATGGATATCGAACAATATTGTTGACTGCAAGAGCCGTCCTTTTTAATGTCGCAAGGTCGCACTACCAACAGATATTGAGACTCCTTTATCTCGGAAGTGATCATCAACCCAATGGATCTACCTCCACCACAAGTTTGAAGGAAGATATTTGTTGGACACTTAGCGCCTATGATACATGCCTGATGGATGGCGCAATTCTTTGTGCCAATGATGACTGAATGCGCAACCATTGGGAGCCGATAAGTGTCGAAGGATCTTTTAGGCCCTCAAGGTGCCATAAGATAAGATTCGAGCTTTGCAGAAGGCACGAGTGCATAGGTCCTCGATGCATGACCTTTTCCCTAGATCCGCCTCCAATCCAGACATCTCCTAGAGACGGCTCTGAACCAGTAGTCTCAGGATCCTTTGATGGATCATTCTCTTTTTGAACTTAACCCAGCCCACGGGATTGCTCTGCCAAATCTGATTAGACTTTCCTGAACCCGCTCTGATACCATGTTAGTTTTAGGATAAAAAATGAAAGCAATCAGAAAATGCAACACATAAGACAATGAACACCATAAGATACCCTGGGAAAACCCTCCGACTCGAAGGGAAAAAACCCAGCAAATATATCGCTTATATATTTAGGAATAAGAGCAAAAATCTGCTTACAACTCAGGCCCAACACAAGGCCAAATTTGATACAATGAATAATAGCACCTCTCCTAGATGCGAAGATACAACATAAATATGTTTCCCCTTGAATTCAATCTGCTATCTTAGGATAATGATCTGCTGCTCAAGTGCAAACTTCTTCAAGGAGTGCGAATCTAAATGAGAGAACTTGATTGATATCAAACGGATGGAAATGACCTTGTATAAATACAATTTGTGGGAAAGGTCGCACCTCTTCAAGAACAAGGTCAGCCACAATATAAGAAATATAATTATAATTAAATGATGCGAATTCCAAGGAAGGTTGGCCCAATTAGAAGATGATATTGTTACCAAGTGAAGTGGCTCTTCACTTTGATTAACTCAATAAATGAATAGCCATTAGGCTATATGAATTTATTATTCACAATAAGAAGGAAGTATGTAGCCCGTAGCTACAATCATCAACAACCCCAACATTTTTCCTCGGTCTTATGTCTGCAGGTATTAAGGATACTTCATTGCTAGAGGCTTCACTTCTTGGTCCGTTGTGAGTATTTTCTTTCTCTTCTCTTGTTTTATCATTCAGTTGGCATTACCTTAGCTTCTATCGTTTTCTGTTTTTTCCTACATCTTAAAAGTTCCTAGGAATCAGAGTTGTAGTAGGCACCTTGTTGTTTCTGTGATATTCTCGATTTTCAATCCGTACTAAATGTCCATGCATCGCATTGTTGCCCTTGGCCAAGAGCTCGTCAGTTTGTTTAGAAAACGTCTATCACTTGCTCTTTCGATTTCTGAAACTCTCACCTTTTAATTCTGCCTAAAACATAAACAAACACCCTTTGTCATTTTATCTTGTCACCTAAGTTGTGTCCTTCGAGGTAGTTGAGGGCTATTTGCTCCTTGAGACGTCTGTAATGTCCCTTACCCGACTTTGCCCTAAAATTCACTTGTTGATCAGGTTTAGGGTTTCTTCTTTTTCAAATGAATGTTCTCTTTGACTAAGTAATCTTGGATTGAAGTTTGCATTTAATATTTCCACATGTACATATATCTGTTAGCATTAATATCTGGATATCCAATTATAAATATAATCACAAATCAATAATAAAGACATGAGGAGTGGCATGGGTAGAGCCGCCCAAAGCTATCCATCTAAGCCCAAGAGCACAAGCATCCTATTAGGACAACCCACCCCTTGGCCCCGAGCGACATGAACGTCTTGGAGTGGCGTGCTTAAAGGAAACACTTGTACGGTCTCCTTTCTCTACCCGTGCCATCACTTCGGAAGATACTCGACCTACTAGGGGAAGCCAGCGGAGCTTATAAGTGGTTCCAAGCCTACCACCCCTCCATGGCCACAGCGGATTGTTAAGTGGGGTTTTTAGGCACCACTTTTCTTAGGCCCTTCCACCCTAGTAGGCTTGCAAACACTCAGAAGACAATCTTTTAGCAATCAAATACATTTGCATTTATTATTGATTCTTTAAGTTAATGTCAACATCATTATCATCATGATAATACTAAAGAAAGCATTACACCAATAATCAAATTAGAAATATCTATTTTTTATATTCAAAATATGCTAAATATTATTACTAAGTGAGTACATCACCTGAATTGTTATATCTCTCCATGTTTCCTTACTCGCCTCCTTCAACCTTATACTAAATTGATCATATGATGAGGACAATTCATAAATATACATAATCTACTTATGTTTATATTAAAGAGTCATCATTACTTATAAGTATCATCATTAGTATTCATATATATATGTTTATATAATTATTCTTTCCTTATTTATATATATTCTTTATTCATTGCATATTATTCATTATAAACTTTATCTATATCTATGCATATATACTTGCATGCCTATTAAATTATATATATTCCAATGCATAACAATCATTGTTGCTGCTGTTCTAAATTGCAAATTGTATTTTTCAATGTTTTCCCTCCCTTCCTTATTTTCCTTCCTTCTATTTATACCATTCAAGGTAGGTGACCCATGGGGGGAATGTATTGTTTGGTGAAAGAGGTGACTTTTCATAAAATACATCCCTTTGTTAGATTTAATTGCTGCCTTTATTATCATAATAATATCTATTTTTAAAATAATATATTATTACTATAATTATGATATTTCAGATTTCTATTTATTTTATTATTTTATTTTGATGTTTTATTGAACATATTTTAACATTAAAGTATAATAATAAAACAATTTGCTAATATCTTATTATTATTTTATTCTAATGTATTACAATTTTTGATGTGTAATGATTATAATATTTATTTATTATTATTATTTTTGATATTAAGTTATTTAATAATAGAATGTAATAACAATAATTTGCCTATATATTATTATTATATTTGTTATTTCATATTTATATATTTTTATATTGATATGATACACATTTATTTTATATTTTAATATTAATATTGCTATTTATTTTATTTATTAATTTATTTGTATTTTAACACTTGGTCTTTATAGTTCTGCTATTTCGGGGACATGACAATGTCGTCGTCTTGGGAATAGCAAATCCCCTCTTCTAGGGTTTCTCTTTTCTAATCCATACTCGCTAATTAGGCCACACAAATAAAGGTTGTCCCCATGCTGAGTGTTTGCAAATTACAAACACTCAACATGGGGACAACCTTTATTTGAATTTTGGGTGCCCTGATTAGTGAGTATGGATTAGAAAAGAGAGGTTGCTGAGTGTTCGTAAATTACAAACACTCAACATGGGGACAACCTTTATTTGAATTTTGTGTGGCCTGATTAGTGAGTATGGATTAGAAAAGAGAGGTTTTATTTGTGTGGCCTGACTAGTGAGTATGGATTAGAAAAGAGAAACCCATATACATTTCTCTTTTCTAATCCATACTCACTAATCAGGGCACACATATAATGTAACATACACCCCTGATTTTTGTTTAAAATCTGTATGCTGTTTGTGTTTCATTGTATGCTGATTATATTGTTTTTGCTGAGTGTTTAGTTGTTTGTTTCCAATGTTTTCATGATGCAAAACAACACATAGAATATTGCAAATCGAAGGAAATATCATAAAGTAACATATCTTTCCATAATGAATAACAACCAAATGATAAGAATAATTGTTTCAGTCCAAATCAGACTTCACAAATGAGATTTTCAGACCTGAAAACATTAATCAGACCTAGAAATGATCATCCAGCAACAACAACTCATGTAGACTTGTATCTCTTGTCATATATGAACATATCCAGCAAACATATAGGTTTCCACGCTCAAGAGCAGCCACTCAAACAAAGAAAAAATGGAGATTCTGGGTCTATACATTAGCAGACCCCAAATTCAAACACCCCCAAGAAGGCACGACTCCCTAGGAAAGGCGTCCAACCTTGGAAAATCAGTCCTTCGCCAATAAATTCAAGTGTATGCATGGAAAGGGGCGCGAAGATGAGAGGATTCCAACGCCCTAATACCCAGAGTGATGTGCCAAGTACAGACGGAGCTATGAGAAGTTTTGACCATCAGCCACTGGTAAAAAATGAATTTCTAGAACTTCTGAGATTGCAATCATTCTTCAGAAAACACCTACAAATCGCCTCCAAACACCATCAAAGAAGACAAAACACCAAACAACAGTCACACCAACAAACCCACATCAAAATACTACAAATTTTTTCATCTCATCACCACCAAAACTCTGAAAAATCAGAACTCTGTTGAAGCACAATGTGATCCTTGGATAGAAACACTCTAATCTGGCTAGAGTGGATCTTTCACCACCTAAACCAGCTCCAAACGGTGAGACTTTTCATCCTCAACATACAACCAAAGAACTCTAGAAGCATTCTAGTAGCATCATGTTAAGTTGTCAAAATGAAGATGAGCAAATGAGAGCCAAAATGATACTTTATAGAAGTGAGGGAAATTAGGGTGACTTTAGGTTTGAAAACTCTTTTCCCTCCAAAATCCCACGCCCCCCTCATGAGCTATTAAAAATTATTTTAATTTTCTTATGTCTCCCTTGATTTTGGCGTCCACTTTAGGAGGCATAATATTTGACTTTTAAAACAATGTTGTAACCACTAGGCACCAAGGTGCTTTTTTTGATGACCACAAGCCCCTTCACTTAAGTTATAAAGTTACTTTATTAAAATAACTTAAGTGACAGAGAAAAACAAATATCAATTAATCAAACCTTAGACTCACCAACGCCACATTTGGAAATGAACATTGCTGGAACAAAATAGGTCTGGGCCAATTACCCAAAATAGACTTACTATAAATAGCACTACTAAAAATAGTAAGTACTTCCCAATCAAATTGGCACAAAATTGAAGTACATTGAGATGCCTTGTGACTTATTATAAATAGTAAGTATTGAGAACCCACTACTAAAAATAGAAAGTCCTCTCGAAAACCATCACAGAGCCCAATATTGGCTCTAAGTCCCCTAACCACTCCACTTAGCCTACGGGAACTCTAGAATAGGCTAATGGAATACTCCAACTGCTTAGGTGCAAGAAGGGGACATTACAAATAAAGGTTGTCCCCATGGTGAGTGTTTGTAAATTTACAAACACTCAACATGGGGACAACTTTTATTTGTGTGGCTTGATTAGTATGGATTAGAAAAGAGACGTTTTATTTGTGTAGCTTGATTAGTGAGTATGGATTAAAAAACACAGCAATATTGTTATTTCTAGTTTGCAGATTTCTGGAAATACCATGGCTCCTTGGGAAATTCCACGATTATGCAAGGAGAGTGGCAGTAGGGATTAATAGCAGACTTTCATCATGTAACCACACCCAACAAGGTCCCAACATCCAACAAAGTCCACACCACACCTCCACATAGGCTACAGTAACAAGGGAGTGGCGGTGGGTTTATTTGCAAGTTTGGGCCCTTAGAAGAACTCTCGACTTGTCCAGTACTCACACCCCCTTCTAAAACCACTGAAACAACCTCTTACGGTAGGGAAAAAGGTTTGTATTGAATCTGAAACACCACAATACCTTCAAGATGCTCACGCCCAACACAAATAGACAAAGCAATAGATATCTACAATCCACACACCCAAACTAATGCAATTTCAGTATATTCATCAGCAATATAGGTGTCATGTCCATGATAAATAGTATGGGGAACCAATATAAAACGACCAGCACAAAAGATAAACCCTCAAACTAAGCAAAGATGATAATCGTTAAATCTCAAATTTGTCTCCATAGGAGACTCACAAATTTGGAACCACCGCGTTATTGTGCAAGTGTGTATCTTAAATAAACCTTCAAACCTTTTGAATCTTCCTTTGTAATTGTTTACGTGCAATGCATAACTTCTAAATGGAGCTATTAGCAAGCAACCTTGAGAGATCTTTCACTCCTGTAGCTACTATTCCTCATGAGGGTTTTCATCCTCAAGAAGCCAAGACCTTTCAGTCCAACCAGCAATACCTTCTCCAATTTTCTCCAAAACATGAATGCACAAAAGAGCTCACCAAATGGCTTTTATGTCTCCCTCCAATTTCCCACGCCCAAGTTGGCATTTAAATTTGTTTTATTTTATTTTATTTCCCGCCTTATAACTCCTTTAAGTTGGCGCCAACTTTATGATATAAAATAATCTTTTAAAAGCCCCTTCTATTGCCTTTATCATAAAGTCATTTCAATTAATAAATAATGCATCAAAGTTAAAACGTTATAACTTTTAATTTAACTTTAATATTACGTTATTTAAACATGAAGCTCTAAACCATGATAATTGCCAAGATAAACCCATGATAAAAATCCACCAACATTCCCCATATAGAAAGATTGCCAACTGACCAGGTCGCTGACCACCCTGTGACTTACTAAAAATAGTATGGACAAAGTGTCCAGATCATGCTTTGGAAGGTACACAACAATAACCTTGGAAACATTGAGTTGGGAAACACTAATCAAGCACAAATGGTTGACTGACAAGCCACAAACGCCCTCAGAGGGCCCCCTAACCATACTGTTAGTCCATTGGGACCAAGTGATAGACTAGCCTTAGCATCTGATGATTGCCTAGGAAAAGGGGACATTACACTTTTCTAATCCATACTCACTAATCAGGCCACACAAATAAAACTTGTCCTTTTCTAATAAGGAGACTTGCAAAACCACATAGCGAGACTCAATACAACTACAAACTACAAATGAATCACATTTTTCAGACTAGTGCATTTTAACGAGTCTTAATCAATAAAGAATTGCAAAAGACAGAATATGGATGACCTTGTTACTAATTTTTGATGTTGTCTCCTTTTTACTAGGCTTCATTCGCATTTTGCTAAAAGAATATGGCTTCTGCAAGTAAAAGAAGTGGTAGCAAACCAAGAGATCCTTGCTGGAAACATGGAACATCAGGTGCAACACGAGGAGAGATTATTTGCATCCATTGCACTAGGTCTATCAATAGTGGCATAAACCGACTCAAATACCACCTTGCACGAATCCCTTGCCAAGATGTTAGACCATGTGGAAACTCTACTGAAGAGGTTCAGAGGGAGGAAAAAGAACTCCTTGTAGCATTTGAGCAAAGGAAGGTAGATAAAAAGAGAACAATAGAGGCAATGGCAGCCCTAATCCCAGATTTGAATTCTATAGGGTCATAGAGAGATATGAGAGGCTCTTCTTCTATTGGGCTATAGATACGAGGATCAAGAAGTGTGGGCAGCCACAATTCTAGCTTTTTTGTTCCATGTAATACTCTTGGTGCACAACCTTCATTGGAAGGTACTGCATGGAATAGAGAGTTCCAAAATGAGACAAAGTTGGCATGTGTGAGATTTTGGTACTACAATAATATTCCGTTCAATGTTGCTTCTAGTCCTTATTGGGAACAGTTGGTCAATGCATTAACTGTGGTAGGTAAGGGGTTCAAAACCCCAAGTCGTCATGAGTTGAGTGGGCCATTATTGTAGAATGAGGTCCAAAACACATGTCAACTAGTGGAGGAACAAAGGAGAATTTGGGAAAAGAAAAGATGCACCATTTTATTTGATGGGTAGACGGATGATAGAAACAAGACACTCATCAACCTTTTAGCTGCTTCAGGAGGACAACTAGTATTTCTAAAATTAGTTGATGCCTCCAATGAAATAAAAATGTAGAGACCTTGTGCAACATGTTGTATGAGGTGGTGATGGAAGTGGGAGTTCAAAATCTCATTCAAATTGTGATTGACAATGCAGCTACATATGTGGCAGTTGGTAAACTTCTAGAGGCGAGGCATCCAACATTATTTTGGAGCCCTTGTGCTTACCACTGTCTTGATTTGCTCCTTGACGGCATAGGGAACCTAAGTTGGTTGAAGAATGTGGTTGAAGATGGTAAGGATCTCGTGCGATCAACAGTCACATGCTTTGCTACCAATTTCCTCACCTTGCAGAGTATTTTAGCTACACTGCCTAGCCTCAAGCGTATGTTTGTGAGTGAAAGAGGGTTGGAGAGTCCTTATTGTAAGAAGGTTGAAGTAGAGAAGGTCGTGAAGACCATTTTTGATGATAGATTTGCCAAAGTAATGGAGGAGATCATCAATGTAAGTTTTCAAACTTCGATTGATGATTTATTTTTTTATTTTCTAATATTTCGACTCGCTGATTTTGTTAAATTTTTTACATTTTAGGTGTTAGAACAGTCGGTTAGAGTTCTACGATTGGTGGATGGGGATCAAAACCCCATGGGGTATCTATATGATATTATGAAGCCATGGATAAGGCCAAAGAGGTAATTCAGCATTTATTGGGTCAAATAAGACCAAATATGAATCCATATGGCGCATAATTGATCAGAGGTGGAACCAACAATTCCAACATATTCATGTTGTTGCCTACTATTTGAGCCCCAAGTTTTGTCTCTCCTAATTACAAAGCAGATGCAAAGGTCCTTGTTGGTCTCAATACATGTATTGAGAGATTGGTTGATGATGATGACCTTCGAGATCTCATACTTGATGAGCTATAGAGCTATAAGAAGGCCGAAGGGGCATTATTTTCTTCCAATTTTTGCATTTGTAGGAGAGACAATCTATAGCCAGATAACAAATTCATGTCTTTAATATAATTTTACCGTTTATTTTAATTTTTAAGTTTATTAAAATCCTTACTAAGTTATAAATGGCAATTGTTATCTTTGCAGATTTGTGGTGGGAAGATTATGGTGCGACAACACCTAATTTTCAGAAGCTTGCCATTCGCATTTTGTCTCAACCTTGTAGTGCTTCAGGTTGTGAGTGCAACTATAGTGTCTTTAAGGCCATTCACACAAAGAAGTGCAATAGGTTGACTCAAAAGCACTTGAATGACCTTGTCTACGTATGGTACAACCTCCAGTTGCATGAGAAGAAGGTACAAGGGTAGGGTTCACATAAAGCACTTGACCTTGATTACATTGATCCATACTTAGATTGGATTGCTGAGCTTGATGAGGTTGATGTGGAACCATGGTTAAGTGATGATGAGTTAGCTGATTTGGAGAGGGAGGTAGATGAATGGGAAGCGGAAGTGGCAACAGATGAGGAGGTAGAAGGCGAGGTTGGTCAGCCAACAGAAGCAGTTTCCTCACATACACAACTTGATCCTATCACTATGGATGAGGAACCTATTGAGGCTCCTATTGACGATATTGCATCTATACCATCTACTTTAGCAACACCCACACAATGGCAACAAAAGCTTCTGAGTTTTAGTCGTAGAAGAAATTTATGATATACAATTTTCATTGATACCAAAACTTGAAGTTGATATGCATTCAGAAGTTGAACTTGTTTTTTGGTCTATGATATGTATTAAACTCTAATTTTGATTTATATATGATGAAATTAGTAATATGCTCTACAAATTCAGTATGTGGGTGGTTTTTTGAAGAAATTTTTTAAAAATTATGTATTTTCAAATGTTCGATAAATTTGCCAAGTCCCAAGTTTTTAAATTTTTTGGTCCTTTCAAGTTATTGCCAAGTCTGTGTTTTTCAACTATGGTGGTGAGGATATGATAATTTTGTGGAGCCACATATAAGCTATTTCAACTTCCAGCAAGGAATGTATAATATCCCCTCTATTTTGAGTTTTCTCTTTTTTGTTTTAAATGTTTTTTGAGTTTTTTTTGTGTTTTTTGCTAGGAATGCAGGAATTACGGATATTTGCAAAAATAAATAACACCAAGCAAATGCATAGAATAAATAACTCAGATTTGATTATTGTTTTAGGAATTTCATAGATTCATACCCAAATTATAAAATATGTAATATTGCAGATCTGAAAGTGTTTGATAAGCAACTAGAGACTCATAAATCTAGACGCCACCTCCAAATGCCTCCAAATTCCACCTCAAACCTGTTGTGTAAGTATTTGATTGCCCTAGATGCCAACTTTGGTGGTGGTTTGATGACAAATACGTAGGCGTTTTACCCTAGGAACTCGCACGCCCAATCTACAGGTTGTACGACCTGCTATGATCCTCACATGCTAGCTGTTGTTTGCTCAATTAGCAACAATGATAACAACAATTAATATATTCTGATTTGTTCTTCCTTTAAAGTCTGATCTGAATCAATCTTCTGAAATCAAGGAAGCTTTGTGATAACCCCTGAATGAGATTATCCAAACTAGTGCCCTTGGGTGATCTTTCACACTTGCAAACACTATTCTTTTCAAGGGATTTCGTCTTCTAAAAAGTTGAAACTCTCAACCAGCAAACCCTTGCTCAATCTTCTCCAAATTTGCACAAATATCAATGAATAATGAAAAAGAATTACTTTTTTTTTATACTTTCCCAAATCCCACGACCCCACTTGGCCAAATAAACTTTTAAAATAATATTTTCTTTTGTTGGCATTTAATACATTTTTTTTTTTAATAATATTTCATAAAGTAACATTAAAATATAATCTTAGCTAAATGCCACATATCATCCCTAATTCCTTATAACGCCATATTATAAAGTTATCAATAATAAATAATATTATTAAAGTAAATTTAACTTTAATAATATAATTAAATCATCAACTCCCCAAATAATACCAACACCAACTTGTGGGAGTGATGACAACTAATCAACCATGACTTATTATAACTAGTAAGTATGAGCAATATGACCAAGTGACTTACTAAGAATAGTAAGTGTGGGAGAAAATGTCCAGAATGGCCTCCAGAAGGCACACCACAAATACACTGTCACTAAGCTGTAGAACACTGAAATGAATATCAAAAAGCCTACTGAAGAGCCTCAGATTACCTTCAAAGTGGTCCCCTAAACACCATGTTAACCTACAGGGACCAGATGGTAGACTAACCACTGCAAAAGATATTGACCTAGGAAAAGGGGGCATTACAAGATGGCATGATGACAATCAAGTAGCATTGAACACATGGACACTATTAAGATTATTTTACCTTAATTATTTATACTGTTCAATAATAACTAAAACATTGCATATCCCTATGAAGTGATTGGTTGCTATCTTTGCTATCTTTGTATGTGTGTAGGGTAGAAGGTGGTTTTTAGCAGTGTTATCATAGCCAAATTGCATGCCTTTCTATGGAAAAATGATCCTGGTGTATATTTAAAATATTAAAATATATTGGAATTAAGCATCTTGCTAATTGCTGTAAACTATTTTGAACAGAAGCCCAAGATCTGTTGTTTATGGGGGAGGATTGCATCTTGAATCCATCATTTTTAAAACAAGGCATGGTTTTCACATATTATGATGAGGCCTGCATGTTGAAACTACGAATAGTAAGCCTAGAGAATAGCACGATAAACATGGCATAGCCCAAATGGACCTAGGAGGACAGTACAAACATTAGCAGCATAAAAGACAGCTCAACATAAAAGAAACCTTCATCCTTCCAACATTAGCCATATTCATTGGTATTTAACTACTGATATTCATATACCAATATTTAATTTCCTTGCTAAGAGAAATGCATAATTGCCATTACTAAGGAAGCCACAAGTTATAGTGAATCTTATGTATAACTATAGGAAATGCAAAAAAGTATAATTATTCATTAGAGAAAGGAACACTAATGGGAATTTTTTTTTTTTTTAATTTTGTACATTTCAAAGAAAGGAGGCTTCTTGTTTCAAAAATTATTACCAGAGGGGAGAAATCCAGTACACTTTTCTTCATCCTGCTAGCTAGCGTACCCAAATGAGTATCCAATACATATCGAGACAACTGCACACAATTATCATTTCATCCTCAATGCCAATGATCCCATGCAATGACCAATTTCAGTATATTGTAGAAATTGTCTTCATTATACTGTAAATCGGATAAATATAGTCAAAACTTAATCTACACCATGATAACTAGAGAATCAACAACTTTGAAGGGAAGGAAGTAATAGAAATCAGAAATTATGTATGACTTTGTCCATTTACATTGAAAGTCATTTTTTTCAAAAGCTATAAAAGCTTTTTCCAAATGAAGATTGCATGTGACCTTGCACCAAAAGATATAATATATTTCATGAACAAAGCTTCACTAAGAAAAAATGAATTTGTTTGTTCTGTTAAATTTTGAAGTGGTATTAAACTCTTGGACAGGAAACAAAAAGGAACACAACAAGAGTTCAAGACAGATATCATTTCTGAAAATTGAATATCATAACTGATTATTTTTACCTTTGGAAAATTAAGGAAAGGAAAGAACATTCGGATTTATAAAAGTGAAAGAATTTCATTTTAGAAGAGTCAAAGAAAGAATTAGTTTTTATTTTGAAAAAGATAAGATCTGGTTTTAGAAAAGTGAAAAAGAAGATAGAATCAAATTTGACTTTGAAAAAATATCAGATTGGTTTTAGATAAATTCATTTGGTTACTTGCTAAAGGTTAAAATAAATGAAGTTTGTTATTACAGAAGGAAATATTGTGAACAAAACAGAAACTAAACTTTAACAAACTCATACAAAACTCGGATTTTATCCTGCAAAGCCCCAATGTGGAGGGAAACTAGCTTCTATGATAGTGGAAATGGGTCTTGCTAACCTTCTTTATTATCTTGGGAAGATAATTACAACACGTAGGACTTCATCTTTCTAGCCTCTATTTCTGCTTATCTCCTCTAATGAACAGCTTAACTCTCTATGATATTGCTCCTATCTTTCAATTGCCAAAAATATATGCTTTAAACTCAAGTTACAGTTTCCTTTTATAAATTTTATTAAACAACAAAGTTCTCCTAGAACTTAGAAGAATTCTCATGCACATAGAGAATTAAAATGGTAACCATTTGATTCAAATTCTAAATTTAAAGTGCTCACTGTCAATGAACACTACTACGGTTGTAGGCCCAACTAGGTTGCCTCCACAATTTCTGAATGTATCTTTGCACCCAAATTCATTTTACTGTTTAATTTTTTTCTTCTCATGCAATTTTTCATATCCAATATGGATTACACCTCCCTTGGAGAATCTTGGTCCCACAAATACTTAATGAGACAATAGGTGGAGGAAGAATTCTTCCACTCTTTCTTCAAATAACACTTGACTCATCTCATAATCTGAGTCCTATTCTTCCTGTTTCTTGGACTCTATGTCAGGTTTTCTTTGTCTCTACTCTAACACCACATTCTCTATGAATGTGGCTCTTACTTTTACATCCAACTCTTCTAAGGAGAGTAGTTCTTCTTCTTCATCAAGCATGGAGGGCTTATTTAGCTACAAGTTCTCACAATTAACAATTGAGTGCATGTTCATAACAGGAGGGAGATCAAGTTTGAATTGCTATGGCCTCCAAAATTGTAACAAACCACCCTACTCTTTTTTTTTTTTTTTTGCAATAAAGATGCAATGCTAAGTTTTCAACACTTTCTGATCACCCAAATCCCAGAAAAGACAAGGTGAGAGCATACTATGCCTCCAACCACAACTATTCTAACATGAATGCACTTACAATGATACGGCGACAAGTCGACTAGAATACACAGATGGCATGTATGCAATGCAAGCCACTGGCAATTTTTTTAACCTCGACTCAAACCACAATGGGCAATAATGCCAGCTTGTTCATGACAAAAAAGGCCGAATGAAAATGCTATAACTGTTGGCGATGAACCATCCAACTTACAAAATGAAAATTCATTCAAACGATGGACTTTGACAGTACTATCATCTGGGGTTCACAAGATATATATAAAATGCATTATAAATTAAAATTTGAGAGAGTAAACTGCTGTTATAGATTGATACAAAGTTCTGATTACAAAATCAGACTGCTGCAGCATCCAAAATGAGACCAAATAACATTGATAAACAATATATTCAAGCACCCAACACGAAGAATACCTCCAATTGTTGATACAAGAGGTTGATGTAGGTCTGATGTCACTCTATAACTGCTATCATACTGTCAAATAGGTCTGATGCACTCTAATAATACAGTTCAAACTCGTTTGTATGGTAATACAACCACTCCAAAATGAATGAAACACACCCCAAACTGAAACAAAACTAATGTAGGTTGAATAAGTTCATCCCTATCTTAAATACAATGCTATTGTTAATGAAATATAGTTTCGGTCAGATATAAATGATGATTGCTAAATAGCATCATCATCATTTATATGTGATCGAATTTAATCCTTAACATATTTCTGGAAAATAAGTAAATCGAATTTATAAGCATGCATAAATTCGAAATAATAAATGATGTTCAATTTCTGCATTGAATAAAATCGGAACTCTTATAATATATATCCGCCAAGTGTGTAAAGGTTATATGAGTGCTTATTGTTAACCGAACGCAAGTCGGTTATCCTTGGAGCCCGCACGCCCAAAGGTACACGTCCTCTCATGAGACACGTCTCTTAGAGGCGGGTCTCCAAGGTATATAACATGGTTCCCTCATTGATATGCAAACATCAAAATTTATAAATGTTCTGCAATCAGCACATTCAGCATTAGAGAATTAAATCTGACTTAGAATTTTGAGTAGAATTCTTACACTTAGAATTATCCTAGAATTCTTGTTACACCCCGATTGTATAGCTACTATTGCATAGGGCAATTGATTGTAATGTTAGAATCTTTGTGATGAATAAAACATGTTTTGTTATCGAAATGAATGAGTTCTATTTAAATGATCGTTTCATCTGATTGATACTTCTATCGATGTTATCCTTGATGAGTGTTGCATGCATAGTATTGAATTGTGGATATTCTAACTTAAGATGTTTTGTATACTATTGATGTTATGAACAAGTAACTGCCGAGATTGTATGCCTGTGGATGCAGGAACAGGAACGATTCCTCCAGGCGGAGGGGAGACATCACTCGGGAGAGGGGCTTGGTTGAGTAACCGGTAAAGTTGATCAAGTTGAGCATACACACACTTCACTGAGGGTTTTGGGAATTGAGTCAGTTTGAGTGGTCGTAATAAGTCATCCTTAGGCTTAGGAGTTTTGGATTACTTCTTTATGCTTTATGAGTGGTGTTACTTGATTGACTGACTTACTGTTCTGTGAACCTTGAATGTGAAATGTGAACTGATAAGTTATACTGATGCCTAGAATTTACAGTTAAATGTATATATACATGTTTGTGCAATTACGTGTATTAAGGGTACTCTGACTGGCCTATAATACACGTAATTGGAGAATTGAATATAAACATGTATAGATATGTTTAAATGTAAATGTGGATATATTTATAAATATATTTAATAATATATTTAATATAGACATTATTATAGTTTAATCGATAATGAAATATATTGGTATATCTATATTAATATTTAGCTATTATATAGATATATTCATATATTTTAATAAAGGTGAAATAAAAACTATAATAGTTTATATTTAAATATAATACTAAATGTATTTATAACATTTTAATATATAAATTAAAATGACTTTGCCTTGGAAATAATGGAAATGGACTTATATAGTTATTTGGTAATTATAAAACATTTATCATAGGGAATAAAGGAATTTCGAAATTTACAAACCATTGGAAAATACGTGGGAAGTATTATTGGGGAAAGGCATTTCGAAATTTATAAACCATTGAGAAATACGTGGAAATATTAAAGGGAAATTTAAATGCTATACTATAGACTTTAAATGATTCTAAATCAAAAGTTTTTAAATGACTGGAAATCGCGAAAATCCTTCATTGAGGAAAACCGCGACTGTGAAGAATGGCCGAAATAAGTGAAAAAGAAGAACCCCGTGCGCAGCTCCTCATGGCGCATGACCAGGTCGCGGTTTGTTGAGTTTACATGCTAAAACATGAGAAGGCCCGAAATCTAGGGCAGATGAAACGTGTTTTCTCATTTGACGTTTTCTTACCTGTGGTTTCATCTGCCATTTTTGACGCCAGGCTGTAGGTGTCTTTCATTATTATTTTGCCATGTGAAGTTTGAAAAGTTCTTCATAAAATGGGTCGAATCATCTCTCCTCTTTGCTGAGTAAATATCAAATAGCTGCCACATTTCATTTTGAATTATTCAAAGGTTAGTTATGTCATGTTACATGCCCTCAATAGTGGAATTTGTTGCAATTTCGGGCCTATAAATAGATGCCAGCCTTTCTTTGTTAAGATCATTATTATGCAATCTAAGTCTTGCAATTTTAAGAGCTCCCATATCCAATCCTTTGAGTAGCTATGTTCTCTTTATTTGCTGCAATTTCCTAAATGCTGAGTGTGAGAAATACAGTAAACTTTTACCAACAATTATCAAATTATTGTGTTAAATCCTTTTGGGATTTGAGTGAAGAGAAGCCATAGTTGAAAAAGCTTTATTAGAAGAGCCAATTTGTGAGAAGTGACTTGAGAGATCACCACAGTTTGAAAAACTTGCATAGAAGCCTTTTTTTTAAGATTCTGGAAGTTTTCTGAAGGAGTGTCAAGAAAAGCAGTGCTGGGAAAAGGAGCTTCCAAATACCAGGGATGAATCTATTTTATTGTCTCTTTGTTTGATATGATGCATTCTCTTGGTCTTGTGATTGTTGTTTGCAAATAGTTAAAGATAATTAGCTCTGCTTGTTAAACTCTCATAAGCAATGCATTTAAGGGTAAATGTATAAAGGATTGTAAAAAAGATAAATAAAGCATTCTAGAAACTAGAAATTGCATATTGTGTGATTGCATTATTGAATGAACTCCATATGAGGAGACTATGTCTGCACTAGTTAATATATGCTAGGAATGGAATGAGGACAGGGGTCAAGTCTAATCAAGCAGCTTAGAGTTTTGGATTAACTGAGATAGGCTAAGGAACTCCTAGGATAAAGATTTCCGAAACAGGAGAGAAAGAATGAATTACTGGTCAAGTTGGATTATTTCTAGTAAGTTAGAATGTCGTAGGTTGGTCTAGGATGATTGATAATCCAGTGAAGGACTTGAACCTATAATTGTTGTCTTGGATTAGATTGAAGTAGGATAGTCTGGGATGATTGACAATCCAGTGAAGGACTTAGCCTACGCGTAGTGTAAGATAGCCTTAAGTCAAATTGGCCCTGAGTAGTGTATATGATAGATGACCTTCATTCGAAGTACTGAATGAGAATACTTTGGCCAAAGTAGTGGAAGGTACGACATCCACTTAGATGTGAGATTGTCAAGACTACATTGTCAGTTCATTGTGATCCATCATGCTAGTTCGGGATTGTGAAATAGCAAGTTCTAGATGTATAGGACACAACACTATGCTCAGTTGGGTTGTCGCAGCCGGTTACTTTACCAATCTCTTCGTTTGAAGGGAGGGCCATCTATCGAATGATAGATGTGCGGGGGACCGCATTAACAGTCCGTGGTTGGCAGAAAAGCGCCTGAGTGATGTTTCTCCTCCACCGCAGGCGACGGATACACCAACATTTGAAAGGAAGGGAACCTAGACTGTCTTACTACTATTTGTGCAAAAGCTTACGAGCTATGTATGTAATTTGTTTTACTTTTGTACTCTGATTTATATTTACAATGAAAATGGAATTCATGTGGAAATATATATTGTAACTTGCATGTATTTATCAATAAAGAAAGGAAGAATTTTATTGCAATCTCTTTGTTACTTATTACTTTTATATGTTTCGAATGAAATGTTAGAAAAATTTTAATTACCCAAGGATGGGGTTGTTACAATCCTTAGGCTCCTAGTTTGATAAAAGATTTGATTACATTTACATGGTATCAGAGCCAAGTTGTGTGAATCCAAATCAAATCTAGATATCAGATTGCTCTAGAAAATTCGTATTTTTTAAAATCGAATTCACATCACATTCTTCATAATGTCAAGTGTGATTAGATTTGAAGATCGTCTTGTAGGAGAAAACGACTTCACATCATGGAAGTTTAGAATAATGATGATTCTTAAGGAGAACAAATTAGACTCACTTGTGAGAGAAAACAAAAAGGAACCAAAGGTTGATCCTGAGAAAATTCAATGGATTGAAAACAATGAAAAGGCCATGAAAATCTTAGTAGATGCAGTTAGGGATCATATAGTGCCCATCCTAGCAAAACATGAAACTGCATATCAAATGTTCAAATCTGTTGAGAGCACCTATGAGATCAACAATACCAGTAGGACTCTTGCATTAAAGAGGCAAATCAACAATATACAAATAAACAAAGGAGAAACAATTAATGCATACTTCATGAGGATCATTGAACTAAGGGATCAATTATCCACAATTGGATATCAGGTTGATAGCAACGAGCTAACTCTAATTGCACTAGGAGGCCTACCAAACTCATGGGAGTCATTTGTTCAAGGAATAAGTGCGAGATCTAAACTCCCCAAATTTGATAGGCTAAGAACAGACTGCCTTCAAGAGGAAACAAGACTCTCCTCAAAAGAAAATAAACAGAATAACATAGATGAAGACATTCATATACTCAACACAATGTCTAATAAAAGGAATAAGAAAAACTTCTACAGGAGAGGATCTTTTAAAAGAAAGAGAAATTCCAATGGAAAGGGATCTTCTAAGAAGAAAGACATCTCTCAAG
The DNA here is from genome assembly GCA_007115665.2 of Sequoiadendron giganteum. Classification (NCBI taxonomy): domain Eukaryota; kingdom Viridiplantae; phylum Streptophyta; class Pinopsida; order Cupressales; family Cupressaceae; genus Sequoiadendron; species Sequoiadendron giganteum. The sequence continues at coordinate 394,310,888 of CM021102.1, read as the reverse complement.
TACAATGCTTTAGATGTGATCAATATGGCCACTATGCAATGAAGTGCCTTGACAGATCAAAGCAAAAAGCATCTTTTGCCAAAGTAGGAAAGACAAATTCAGATCATGAATCTGAGAACTTTGTGTTCTATACAGCCTTATCTAGTCACGTATCTAACAACACCCACAACTGGGTAATTGATAGGTTCCTCTAGACATATCATAGGATTCAGAGAACACCTAGACACTATGACTGAAAAGACTGATGAAGAAGTAACCATTGGGGATGATTCTACACACCTTGTAAAAAGGGTTGGAACTTGCTCCATCAAACTAAAATCTGGTATTTCTCTTCAGCGCACTGGAGTCTTATTTGTACCTGGAATAAGGAGGAATCTAATATCCATCTCTACCCTTGAAGACAATGGATATAGAGTTACCTTTATGGATGGGAAAGTTCTAGCATGGCCTAAGAACTCAACTATCAAGAAAGTCCAAACCATAGGTTTAATACAAGGTTACCTTTACAAACTATGCACTGAAGTTTAACAAGCCCTTACCCTTGACACCTTTGATTCAAATGAGATTTGGCATAGAAGATTAGGACACCTTCACTTTCGTGCCCTACCTTCTGTGGAAAAACTTGTAACAGGCTTACCTAAGTTAAAACCATCTCATGAAGGAACTTGTAAAGGTTGTGCCCTAGGAAAGAATACAAAGGGATCCTTTCACAATAGCTTGAGTAAAACTCAAAATGTATTAGAACTGGTTCACTCTGATTTATAGATGACTTCTCTAGGAAAACCTGGATCTATTTCCTTAAGTGTAAAGAGTCAATAGAAATCCTCAAAAGGTTCAAAGAGTTCAAAACCCTTACTGAAAACTTCTTCGAGAAGAAAATAAAAACCTCAAGGACAGACAATGGGAAAGAATACACCTTTGAAATTTTTAAGGAATTCTGCATGAGTGCTGGAATTAAGAGGGAGTTCACAGTTGCCTACAACCCTCAACAAAATGGGGTTGCTGAAAGGAAAAATAGAACCATTGTAGAAGCTGCTAAGGCAATGTTGCTTGACCAAAACATTGAAACTTCTTTTTGGGCAGAAGCCTCTAGGACTGCTGTCTATATCCAAAATAGAAGTCCTCATTCTCATCTTGATAACAAAATTCCTGAAGAAGCCTTTACTGGCATAAAACCTGATATTAGTCATTTTAGGATTTTTCGTTGTCCTGTCTATATTCATGTGCCCAAAGAGAAGAGATTCAAACTAGAACCTTCCGGAAAGAAAGGGGTATTTGTGGGATATAGTGAAACCTCCAAAGCCTACAGGATATTCGTACCTGGGCAGAAACAAATTGAATTGAGTAGAGATGTCATCTTTGAAGAAGACATTGCATTCAAAAGGGCAAGAAGCTCTAGTGAGATAGAAACCTATTCCCCTAGAGTACTTGAAATGGAACCTGCTCCTGAGATTCAGAGGGAGTATCCTGAGGAAATGCCAAATGAACTTCTATCTACTTCAAATGAGAATGCAAATGACAATGGTAGAAAGAGGCCACTTTGGGCTAGAAAGATGATCAAAGAAGCCGAGAATCATGCAACATCCAAAGGAACGTTTAGGGAAAGTAAAAGACCCAAATGGTTCTCCAGCTATGTTGCTCTAATGAACAACATCATAAATTCAAAACCTGTTAGTGTTACAGAAGCCCTCAGACATCAAGCATGGAAGGACGCAATGACAGAGGAATATCAGTCCATCCTAAAGAATGATGTATGGGATATAGTGCCTAGACCGAAAGAGAAATCTGTTGTCTCTTCCAAATGGCTCTTCAAAATCAAGCATGCTGCTGATGGCAGTATAGAAAAACATAAGGCACATTTTGTGGCAAGAGGTTTTTCTCAAAAGGAGGGCATTGATTATGAAGAAACATTTGCACCTGTTGCTCGTTACACATCTGTGAGAGCAGTGTTAGCCATTGCTGCAACTAAAGGCTGGAAGATCCATCAAATGGATGTGAAAACTGCCTTCCTAAATGGAACCATTGAAGAGGAAGTCTATCTGGAACAGCCTCAAGGTTTTGTGATACATAAACCTGACTCACATGTGTGTAGACTGAAGAAAGCCCTCTATGGACTTAAATAGGCTTCCAGGGTCTGGTATGAAAGAATCGACAACTATCTCTTGGGACTAGGATTTTCCAAGAATGATGTTGACTCTAATCTCTACTTAAGGGTAATCAATGGTGATATGCTAATAATTATTTTATATGTTGATGACCTGCTGATAACAGGAAAAGATCACCTCATTACTCAAGGAAAGAAGGATCTAACTTCCGAATTTGATATGAAAGACAAGGGCATTCTTCACTACTTCCTAGGTTTGGAAGTATGGCAGAAATTAGAGGGCATTATACTAAACCAAGGGAGGTATACTATTGATATTCTGAAGAGATTTGGAATGTTGGACTGTAGACCCATGTCTACACCTATGGAAACCAACCTTCACAAACTAAAAGAAACAGCAGCAGAATCCAAGTGTGCAGATCCAACCCTATATAGACAGATGATTGGATCCTTGATGTATCAGGTCTAGTTAACACCAGACCTGATATTTGTTATGCAGTCAATGTTCTCAGCCAGTTCATGTGTGAGCTAAAGGAAATTCACCTTATGGCTGTGAAACATATTTTGAGGTATCTTCAAGGCACTATTGGATATGGTCTTCTTTACAAGAATGACCAACTAGATCTACATGGATACTCTGATTCAGATTGGGCTGGAAGTATAACCGATCGGAAAAGCACATCAGGATGTTGCTTCAGTTTGGGATCGGCTATGATCTCCTGGATTTGCAAAAAACAATCTTCAGTTGCACAGAGTTCAACAAAAGTTGAATAAGTTGCAGCCTCTATGGGGGCAAGAGAAGCAGTTTGGCTTCGTAAATTGCTTGTGGGACTTGTTGACGTGCTTTTTATGACAGCGCCAGCACAGAATAAAGTTGTCCAACGGTCACTCTATTCTCTCTTGATCAAAGTGTCCCACATGCTAAGATTGCTTGAAAGTTCATGTGTTCGACTCCAAGGTTCCTTTTATCGCGAATAGACTCAGTTGGTTGATGTGTTTTGCTGGTTATTTCAAGGGGACTTACGTAGTTGTTCGACTCTGTGAAGCAATTAGGACATGAATGATTTGGCAATATTGTTCTGGTATCTAGACTGACTCGGAAAATGCAGAATTTAAAGGGGATAGGGATAGGGATTCTACAAATCTACTTCTAAAGGGTGGAGGACGAGGATCGACTTAAACAATCTTCAAACCAAACTTTGCTTTGTCTCCTTTCGAACAACTCCGACAAAGTTGGTGCAATCTTCAAAGGATGAGAAAAGTGTTCAAACTATGACGCAACATGTTCATACCGTCAATACGACGCATACAAACATATGAACCATAATCGAAGTTAAGTGCTGATACTCCAGTTGACCACGCAAGGCGAACTTACCATCAGTAAGCCCGCTAGTGGTATGGATGAAGAAGATATGCTCAAATCACAACGCCACACTCCACAATTAACAACTACTTGCATGAAATAAAAATCTATTTTACTCTATCTACCTTGAATTGGAAAGACGAAATGGCCTTGCTAGCTACTCATAACAAAGAAGAAATCACCAAGCAATGAAACTCTTTGTATTATGAAAAGTGTTCACAACAACCTTTTACAAAACTTTCAAAGGAAAGTTTTCTTCCCTCCTCAATCTAAAGCTAACTTCTAAGCTAAATGCCTTCTACTCTCTAGCTCTGATCCAATTCTAATCTCTAATGCTAATTCTAATATATTACAAATGAGGGGGGATGCCCCTTTTATAATAAGTCCAATTCAGTGGACGGTTCAGATCAAATTACAATGAAGGGCTCAGATCGAGCCACCTATGCCCTGATTAGGGTTTCTGCCCTAAAAACCGCCACAAAGAGGAGTGGGCAATGAATGCACAGAATATTCTCCACTCCCCTGCAGGAATCATAATGAGCAATTAATGCCCACTACCATCATCAAGAAGATCCTCATCAAGCAGCGCGTTCCCACTGGCCTTCTCCCGGATAGCAAACTCGATCAACCGGGCCAATACTGCTTCAACCTCCTGTGTAGAGATCGGTGGAATATGGTTGAGCTGGAACTCCAAGACTGCTACCGTCTGTCCGTATCTGATGCAAGATTTTCTCCATGTCACCAAGGCGTCCTGGGTATGCTGAATTATACTAGAGAACGTGGAGACATTCTCAAAGTCATCCAGGACAAGTGACCTCGCAGCTGAGAAGAATGGAGGCAGTCTACTTTTCAAGCCATCAGCAGTTATCTCCTCTGGGACCAACTTTCTAGCAAATATGGCTTCTAATGTATTGAGGACTCCCCCCAAGATGTTGCCCATTGCTTTCCTCACTTTAGCTGAATCTGCCCTTGCTGCGTCGTGAAATCCACGGCCTGTGACCACCGAGGAGTACCAACTGGTGAAATCATACCTATCACCTCTCTGAATTACACCTCCATCCACCAAGGTTTCTAGAGGTATATGCATCAAAGCCCCAAACGAAGTACAGTCTTCGTTTGATAGATGCGAGTATCACCCCAGGCCTGATCTACTATATCCATCCGTGCCAAAATACTTGAGGCCTGTCGATAAGCATCGGCAAGGTCCTCCATGAATTTCCCTGTCTCAGTATGAACACGGCTAACCCACTTGTCCGCCTCCGTTTCCATTTTCTTCAAATCCTCTAAGGCAACAACTGACTCATTCGGAAGCTCGATGGACGTTCTACTGCTGGGTCTGCTGGTTCACCTGGACGTGCTAGATTCTGCATATATCCTATCAAGGTTTTGTGCTCCTTCTTCAATTTCTTATACTTCCCCTCCGTGCGGAGCAACTGATCCTTCAATGCCTGATAGGAGTTATCGAACTCCTCGATAACTTGGGCTCCCGTAGGACGACCCAACTCTACTGTGGTGATCACATAATTTTCAGGCCTCTCCTCGGTTCGATCACAATCTTCCCTCGGAATAGCCACCTGAAGCGTGCGAGAGCCTGACTCGTCGGTCGAGATCTTTGAAAACTTTCGGGCCCTTTTCTTCTCTGGTGGCGCACTGATCCTCCTAAGGAACTCCTCCATCTCAATGGCCGGATCCGTATCATCCTCGGGTTCTCTCCTCATTCTGTCGGAAAGCCAATCAGGCACTGTCTGCTGTGGGTTACAAATGACAAGGGGCTGTTCTTCTGTTGCCTCCATCTCGTGCACTTCCTCTCTTCTTGCACTGGTTTGCTCAGGCTCATCCTCCTCTATAAGCTGGGTATCTCCCGACCCTTGGGTCCCCTGTTCTGTGTTTTCTTCTTCTTCCAAAGCCGTGTCCAACATCTGCTGAAAATGGGTGTCAGCCATTGTTTCCTCTTCCTCCTCCTGTTGGCCGCCCCTGGATAGACTGACACTAGCTGATTCCCGGGCGTTGGGCTGATCTACCTCCTCAAGTCCTCGCTCTTCCTCTAATCCTGCCCTCTGATCGGCAAATAATGAAACCACTCTCAAACTCGAAGACTGAGTTTGTGAGTGCACGGGTGATGCTTGTTCTATCCTCAACGGTATCGGTTGGGTTGGCACTTCCACTTGTGCCCTCGATGTCTGAGCAATTTGTTTCCCCCTCTTTACCGATAACGGCCTTGGGTCACCCATCAAGCTATAAGTAAGGGCGATCGACTTGCTCTTGAGTCTGCATACATGTCTGTCGACCCAAGTCCTGGTAAAAGTCATCACCGGGATAGAAAGAGTGTCCAAGTCCATGATCTCTGGCTCGGACCAATCAGGTGGTGGGACAGGAGTATCCCTAACTGAACCATAGTCGGGTTGCATGACGTTGACATCCTCCTCCACCTGGTCGGGAACTGGAATAATCTCACATTCTCTAATCAACTTGAGAGGAAGTCTGGAAAACATCCTTCTTCTTATCTCAGCCTCATCCACTGCATTTGCCCAAAAGTCCTCCAGATGAGCTCTGTGCCGGTATTCAACGTTCTGTATCATCCGGATGTTCCTGTAAGGATCGAAATCCTGCCTGCCTGTGTGATATGACAAATGATAAGATTGCAACTCGTCCTCTGCCTCTCGGGCTGCCTGCAAAGAGGGACACACCTCAATGGAATTTCCCATGGTGATAGGGAAATCAAGCCCACCCTTCTTTTTCCTTTTCTGAATCTTATCGTAGGCAATCAATTGCCTAGATATCCTCAAGCATTACTATGTGATCAGTGGGGTATCGTGGTAACCGATACGGATACGAAGTGAACCCTTGCAGCCTAATATATGTGAATTTCGGGAATTGGATGAGCCAATACCCATATTCCTCAATCAATGTCTATGCTTCTTTAGATATTCTCTGCTGCGTTCTCTGCTGAAGTGTCCTCGCAATGTGCATTGTGAATGCATCATTTGCCCGTTTATAGTTAGCAATGTTAGCTAAATGTAGCTGTGTGCAGGCTTCATGGATTTTGAATTGACCAGGGGCACAGCCGATTGGCTCCTTGTACGAAATCCCTCTGTACTTAGTCATTCTAGCCAACATGTAAATTACATATGAGCTCATGTAGAAAGTCTTCGTCACCTTCAAGCTCCTGAATTGCTCATCGATGTGGTTGCTAATCATCCTAGCCCAATCGACACACTCTTTTCCTTCCAAGATGATCTCGATGAAGTAGAACATCCAAGGCTCGAAAATGTAAGCCTGTGCACTCCCATTCACCCGGCTCAGCATCATTATCAAATCACAGTATTCTTGTTTCACGTCCTCGACAATTATCTGCTTTGGGAGCTTAGTGCGGGGTGGCCTCGGCTTCTGCATCCAAACTCTGTTGATGACTGCAGTGATCCTTTCGAAAGAGGAAGAGTACATCTTCTCTGCCCTTTTGTTTGTTCTGTATAACATCTCCTCAGCAGTTGGAATCCCAAATGCCTCTCCGATGGCATCCGGTGTGAAGTTGGCGAGCAGTTTACCATCCGGAGAGACAATCGTCCTACGTTCTGGCTTGTAGTGATTGGCGCACTCCATAATTAGCTCCGGACACTGAATTGCTGGCGGAAAACTAGCAGCTGCGTAGATCCCACTCTTCATTATATTATGTGCCGTGACGGATGGTTGATGGCCCCCTAGCCCGAACATCCTCGATTTGAGTGCATTTAGATTAAATGAACCAAGGTTGGTGTCATTTAATCCTGCCAACTTTGAAACTATTGCTGACTTTGGGAGAAATGGCTTAGCGAGCCTTTTAATCATTGCCTGCCGGGATGAGCCAGCCTTGCCTGCTTCAGTGTTTGCAGCTCTGCCTGCGGCTCTGCTTGTTCCTGCAACATCCTTTGCGCCAGCCATCTGTAAAAATAAAATAGAAGAATAAGCTAGACTGCAGATTTTTAATAAAATAAAACAATTCCCGAGATGGCTGCGAATACGGAGTTAGCTTTGAAAATAAAATTCCTCAGCATAAATTTCTAACTCCAAACCTCAAACTATATAAAAATCTCCGAGTTTGGAGACAACTCTCAGCAATTGCACTTCTGACTGGTGAAGAAAAAACGCAGCAAGCTAATAACTTTCAGCAATGTAGCTAATTTCTCCAGCACAAATAGTTCGAACCTTGACTTCACTTTGTCAACTTCAGCAGTTAGAGGAATAAAGAGTTGCCAGCAATATGAAATTTCAACTTCCTCAACTTCTCAGCGTTTAAACTTCTTCAACACTTCGACTTTCAGTAGCTTGAAAATAAAGATCTCCAGAGAAAAGAAATCTTCTACAACTTCGCAAATCTGCAGCGACTTCAACAATCTGGAAATAAAATCTTAGCTCTCCAGTATACAACTTCGAACTTCGCAGCAACTCCACTTTCAGCTCTTTGAGAATTAAATTCTCCAGCAACTCCGGAAAATAACTTCAACCTTCAACTTCGAAGTTGCAGCAACACACTTTCAGCTTTTCGAAAGAAAGAGTCTCGGCAAATGAAAATTTCTCCAGCACTTCGCACTTTCAGCAACTCAACACTCCGAAATAAAATAAACTCTCAAGAATTTCTCTCCTCAACCACTTGGAAAATATTTCAATCTCTCAAGAACTTCTTCAGCAACTTCAACTTCGAAACAATGTGAGGAGAAATGAGAGAAGAGATTGTTTAAATAACTTTTCTCGGAGAATCCTGCTAAGTAGTGCTGGGGCTATTTTTAGCACCTTCATCAATTTTCCACTCTCTTCGTTCGGAATCTTCTAATTCAAGCGCAGTAGTGGGCTAGTCGTCAGCCGGTCATTATGGCAGTTGCTATTAATAATGATTCCTTCTTCTTCAAATTTCGAATTTTCCTCTTAGTCTACCAGTTAACTCTTGGCGATTTAAACAACTCGCGAGAAAAACAATCACTTGACTTGATTTAAAATTCCATTTTAAAATCTCGCAGTGTTTAAATAAATTCAACTCGAAAAATTTCGTGGGAGTTGTAAATATATTTCCAACTTTTAAAATGTCTGTCATTTAAATCCTTGATTTCATAAAATTTGCCTTAGACATTTTAAATTTTCTCATTAAAATGTTCAACTCCGAGTGATTAAAAATTATCTGCGCCTGCTCGAAATAATTCACCCTCTGAGATTTAATTTCCGTTAGGAAAATAATCTAGGCAAAACGAATTTCCTCTGAAAATATTAAAATTTCCCTTAGGAAATTAATTTTAAAATTTCCCAACCCATGGGTGCCTTTTGAACGGGTTCATTTGATTTTTCACTTGAGCCATGGAAAATATTTAGTTGCTTCCGCCTTGGAAATAAAACTTCGTCACTGTGTCCACTTCATTTAAATGCCTCTGGAAAATTTTAAAATTCATCAAGCTATCTTTTCATGCCAAGGGCGTGTTTTTCCCCAGTGAAATGTTATTCCATTTAGAAAATATTTCTAACATTTTCTCTACCATAGGCGTATATTTTTGATGAAATATTTATTTCATTTAAAAAAAATTCCTCACTTTACACCTCTGGCGCACTTGACCCCTTGGCATTTATTTTTGCGACTTAGAAATTTTCTCCAGTCATCTCACATCTTGGGCGTATTTCACTCAGTGATGTTTTATTTTGCCAGCTTTTACCCTTGCCATGCCTTAGAAACATTTTCAATCAAGGGCGCATTTAGCATGAGCCACTTTCATTTTCCACACTTAGAAATTTTTTTAAAAAAATCTCCACTTCAACTTGGGCGCATATGGGGTCTTGAGCTTTCATTTTCTTGACTTAGAAATTTCTCCAAGTCCTAGCCACTTTATCTTGCCTTGGGCGCATATGGGTGTGTCTGGTTTTATTTTCACCACTTAGAATTTCTTCAAGCCATGTATCTTCTTGAGGGCGCATTTTGACCTCTCTACTTTCATTTTATGCCTTAGAAGAATTCTCCCATCTCCTCTTCATCATGGGCGCATTTGCTAGGCCAAGCTTCCATTTTTACCTTAGGCGTTTTTAGCCTATTCCTTGGGCGCATATTGGGTAGACAACTTTCATCTAGGGGCGCAAATGAGAGGGTGAGCTTTCACTTTCTCTTGAGGGCGCATTTCACCCTTGATACTTTCGTTTGTGTGCCTTAGAATATTTCATCAAGCTCACTTTCCACCTTGGTGAGGGCGCATTTACATGGGTCTACTTTCATTTTCATGCCTTAGACGTTTTGAGAGAGTCATCAAGGTGGGCGCATTTACATGGGTATGCTTTCGTTTTATGCCTTAGAAAATTTTGATGCTCCCCCTATTCCTTGAGGTGAGGGCGCAAATCACTAGGTGAGCTTTCACTTTCCACGCCTTAGAACTTTTTCAAGGCATCACTACCCTTGGGCGCAAATGAGAGGGTGAGCTTTCACTTTCATACTTAGCCGCTTTTCACCTATCCTCTTCTTCCTTGGGCGCAAATGAGACCCCATGCTTCTGTTTTGCTAGGTGGGCGCATTTACACATGTGAGCTTTCATTTTCACCATGGGCGCATTTGGAAGGGGCTACTTTGATTTTATGACTTAGAAACTTTCTTCAAGGCTCTACCTTGGTGGGCGCAAATGCTAGGGTAAGCTTTTAATTTTGCCTTAGAAAATATATTCCCTGCCTCTGCCTGCCCCTGCTCTTGCATTCTATTTTTAGCAAGTTGTGCTATTTTTAGCAAGTCCCTTAATTTTCAACTTCTACAGCTCCGTTTTGCCTGAAAATTTCATCATATGATATTCTTCACCTTGTGAACCTGTTCTGCCAGTCCTCTGCCCTGACCTGCTATTTATAGCCGCCTGCTATTTATAGTAAGTTCTGACTTTCTGACTTCAGTAGCTCTGTTTTGCCTGAAAGTTGCAACACTTGATCTTGATAGCTTGAGTGTTACTCTGATGCCAACCTCGGGTGCAGACCTGCTATTTATAGCCGTGCCCTGACTTACTAAAAATAGTAAGTTCTCCGATTTCGCTCAAATTTTGCCAGCAGGTACCTTGAAGTGTGCTGACATGGGTGGGGTACTTTGTTTCGGCTATTTTTGGATTTTACCCCCTACAAAACTGGAAACCCTAATTTGACTTGCATATCGAACGATCTCCGTTCGACTTCGTTCCTTCTACATGTCGTTCTGCTTCTGAACTGGAGTGTTGAGCCAGAGTGTACCTGCTAAAAATAGAAACCGCCTGAAAAGTGACTCATCCACTGCTTGGTTTCGCATGTCATATTGCCCGTGGGATCTCAAAAAACCCAGAAAAACCCAGAAAACTGGTCTGCATGCATGCACTGGCTAAAAATAGTAAGTCCTTAAACTTTGATCTTCTCCGCTTGCATGTCACCTTGTTGCGAAGCTCTCGAAAAACCCGTAAAGAAAAACCCGACATGCGTTGAAAAACACTGCATGCGAACCCTAAAAATAGCCTCCGAAGGCTGAACTTCTGAAGTGGTCGTCTCGGTTTGCATGTTACATCACTGTGAAGGTTTTGGAAAACCCAGAAGGAAACTCCAGACATGCATCTGAAAAGCTCATGTGGAAACCCGAAAATGGCTCTTGAAGCCTGAACTGCCAAAAATAGCAAGTCGTCTGATCTGGCTCAAAATTTACGTGTAGGCAGCTTGATGTTACCCGGATGCAGTGGAACTGACAGAATTCCAAAATCTCAATAAAATAGTCCCAAATTGAATACTTACTAAGAATAGTAAGTTGCCGGAATACAGTGAAAATTTAGGGGGACTCTGCTGGAAGTCTTCTGACTGCTGCACTAAGCTTAGATTTCAATTTTATGACTCGGTTTGACCTTTAATAAGCCTGAAGGATGAAAACCCTAATTACACAGACTTAACCAATACTTTAACCTGGGTCAAACGACAGGACATCCCCGGAAGGACCAGAGACCAGAGAGAGAGCGAACCAAAGCCAAAAGACCAGAATGGAGCAAAATTTAGGGGGTCCCCATCTTGATGGGGTGATGTGTGAAAAAAGGTCACAACACAACCATGAGGGGGAGTGGGGGAAATACCAGTAAGGTGAGCAAATACTAGATTTCTTTCTAAGTACGCCACTCCAAACTAGCCACTTGGAGCCAAAGGGGTCAATGTTTGCCCTTGGTCTTAGAAAGGGGAATCCACGGGCCTCCTATTGTAACTTCTCCCCAATCTCTGCATGGATTGGTTGTTGATCGTAAGAGGGATGGATAAGGCAGCATGGGTAGGGAAAGCAGATACAACTTTATCCACTAAGTATGTCACTCCATGTTGGGTGGCTGTGTGTCTACCACTTGGGGCCAAGAGGCATGGTATATCTGCTCTTGGGCTTAGTATGGATAGACTTATCATGTTTCTCATCCAAGTCCTATTATTATCAAACTTCCAATATGCATTATGGATATTGTGTAGTTTATATAGTTTGACATAATTATATATATTTTTACATGGTTTAAATAGATAAGACATTTATTATATATGTTTTGATCATATGAATTATATTTCCAATATTATCAAAAATGATTGCAGGACCTAAACCAAGATTTATCTTCCTTAAAGCATTTAAATGCTAAGTTATAACCCTAACTACGTTAAACTTGTGATTCTAGGGCAAGATTTGGGGCAATCCCAAAAGGGGACATTACACTAGTAGATGCTGATATTTCCCTATCATGTGTGGTTGTTTTCCTTGTTTAATCTAATCTAGTGAAGTTATTTGCATACAATAATAGAAACTAACCAAACATACTAGATAGAGTATCAAAATATAACACAATAGAAAATGTATTCAATAGAGTTCATATGCATGCGTATAGATCAAGGAGGATCATGTACCAAATCAGACTGCCTTCCCTGACTATAAGAAGCCTCTTTAAAGTACCCAACAATTATCAAATACAACAAAACCATTAAAAATGACTCCTAACAACTACCCACAAGTTGGCAAGCAACTAATACAGTCAGGCACAAACATACTTAACAAAACATAATAAGATGATTATTACAAACTACATTTCCCAAGAGAAATCAATAGGAAGACTAACAACTACAAACAATGTCTCTACCAATTCTTTCACTTTTGGGATTCTTGACTCAAGGTTAGCTTGATGTAAATGTATAAATACACCCTTGAAAGTATCTTAAATGTAGTTCTTCCAATGCTCTTAGTCAGTTCTTCTTGGTTGAATGCAAGAGGAGAGTGTGCAATTGAAGTTGGTTGCAGAGTGTTTGCAAGTGGTAGGTTACTATTGTTGTTGACTGGTGTCCTTGAAGACCTAAAGGTAGTAAGCTTGTAAATTTGCAAAGATCGTAGCAAGAGAAGGCAAAACCTTACTCTTTCATAGTTTTTCACATTGGGTTTCCCAAGCTAATCTCATGTTATGCTTTGTTTTGCAATGTTTTGAATTGTTGCTTTCTTTCATTTCATGCATACAACTATCTACATCTATTGTACCACTTAAAACAAACTCATTTCTATGCACATATTGGTTTTTTTACTTTTTTCCTTAAGCAAACAAAGGGAATGACAAGAAAATCAACTAAGTTATTACTTGGAAAGAAAAATATTCATGTTAGTGAAATTTTTAGTGTATCGATACTAATTACCAGTCATATATAAGTATATAGACAATTACCAGTCATAATATAGAAAAACGCACATGTATACACAAAAATATATATGTCTATAATATATTATATATACATATTTACACATTCATATTGCCTAGGATAGGGAGAACCACTTGGCCCGCTACTCATATGAATGGGAGAAACTTTACTACAACTCCTAGCAATATCCAAAATGAAGGAAAATACACAAGCTTTCAAAAATATGGGAAGGATGTAGATACTCTTGTTATAAATTTGCAAATCACGCAATCTTTTCTCTACTCTAATCCTATGAGAAATTTTCTATCTTGTTTCCCTAGTCAAAATGTACCACTTTGCTTTAGGATGGATGATTAACGCTAGAAAGTTAGTAGTTTATGAAAGATACTCTCCCAAAAAAAATCGATTTTCAATAACAATTACAATGTAACCAAGCACCCGTTAAGGTTTGCTTAAACCAAAACGTTGCATAAAAGAACTCTAACCAAGAATGCGCCCTAAAACCACTTAAGGAGGAGGGGCGGGCATATGGTCAGAGGATCCCTAAGATCTATTAAATCAATAGTTACAAAGATTACAACTGAAAGAGAGAGTCTAAACTCAACACCAAGAATGTGCACTCAAGATCCTTTAACAGGCGAGGTGCTAACATATGGTGGAGTGCTAATTGCTGAATTGAAAGAAAATAGGTGGATAATCAGCCATGAGAGAAATTACAAATAAAAATTCATCCACTGCGGCAGGCATCGACTCATGAGAGGGAATTTACCACTTTCTAGTGGGTACAATGAGAGAATTAGCAAGTTCTTTTTCCACACTAGCAATAAACCATCCAGGGGTTACAATGTGATAATTAAACATAAATAAGCAGCAATTAAATAGACCTATTGTGACCTTTTCACACATCGCCCCATTCAAATGGGGACCCCCAATTTTCGCTCCATTTCGATCTTTTGGCTTTGCTTTTTTAGGTTGTTTTGTCTCTCTCTCTCTCTCTAATTATTTTGGTCCTTTCGAGGATGTCCTATTCTTTGACCTAAGTTTGGAATTTTGGCCGTTTGTGAAATTAGGGTTTTCATTCTTCAGGTCAGTTTGAAGTTAAATTGAGTTGGCTAATTGACATTTGAGCTTAACATTGCAGTCAGAAGGCTCAAGACAAGATCCCACTGAAATCTTACTGAAATCTGACAACTTACTATTTATAGTAAGTACTAAATCGGGGACTGTTTCATCAGGATTTTGGAATTCTGCCTATTCCACCACATTCAGGTAACATCAAGCTGCTTGCACGTAAATTTTGAGCCAGATCAGACAACTTGCTATTTTTGGCAGTTCAGGCTTCAAGAGCCATTTTCAGGGTTCAAACATGTGATTTTTCAATGCATGTCTGGAGATTACTTCTGGGTTTTTCAAAACCTTTGCAACGATATAACATGCAAACCGAGACGGTCACTTTCAGAGTATAGCCTTCTGAGGCTAGTTTTAGGGTTTGCATGCAGAGTTTTTCAATGCATGTCTGGATATTCCTTATGGGTTTTGCGAGAGCTTCGCAATGGTGTGACATGTAAACAGAATGGATCAGTTTTCAGGGACTTACTATTTTTAGCCAGTGCCCACATGTTGACCAATTTTCTGGGTTTCTCTGGGTTTCTTGAGATCCCATGGGCAATATGACATGCAAAATCATCTGGCAGTGAATTGATCACTTTCCAAGACGCTTACTATAAATAGCAGTTTCACTCCAGGCACCCGACACTTCAGTTTCACGAGCAGAACAACATGCAACGAAAGTCAAGTCAAATAAAGGTCATTTGAGGCACATGCACATCAAATTAGGGTTTCCAACTTTCATGCCTAAAAGAGGGGTAAAAAGCCAGAATTTCAAAAAACGAAGATATCCCACTGCGATCAACATCCTTCAGGCTATCTACTGGTAAAATTTGGGCTCAATCGGAGCACTTACTATTTATTGTAAGTTGTCTCTAGAATGTGGCTATAAATAGCAGGTCAACACAAGGGGCAGATGTAAACAGGTTCACGAAGCAATGAGGATCACGCCTAGCAAATTTCAGGTCAATCAGAGCTGCGGAAGTCAAGCAATTTTAGGGTTTGCTAAAAATAGCAAATGGCTAAAAATAGCACACCAGTGTGGACAGAGGGTATAAACAAGGTGAGAAGGTTTGTAGATACACAACCACGCTTGCTCCAGCTCAGAACAGATGAAAAATGCATGGAAGTCTCCAGATTTACTAAAAATAGAAAATGAGGGCAAGCAGGCTAAAAAATTGGCTAAGTATTTGAGAGCCACCTCCAAAAGTCTCCTCAACACTTCAGGTGAAAATTCTAACGCATGCAAGTTAAATTGGAAGCTCACCCCCTTGAATGCGCCCTCAAGATGAGTGGGTAGCCAGAAAACTTTCGAAGTTACAAAATAGAAGCTTACCCCTCAAAGTGCGCCCTTGAAGGAGGTGGAGATGAAAAATTTCTAAGTATGGTGAAACAAAAGCTTCTACCCTCAAATGCGCCCACCTTAGTAAATCCACTTCAAAAAGTTTCTAAGGCACACAAATAGAAGTAGCACATGCAAAATGCGCCCTCAAGGGAGAAGGGTGGTTAAAAATAATTTTAAGGCATAAACAAAGTTCATCCTCCACCTCTCAAATGCGCCCAGCAAAGGTTATATGAAGATAGGAAATTTTCTAAGGCAAGTAAAGTGGAAGTGCAACCTCCTAAATGCGCCCATCATGAAGAATTTGTAATGTCCCCTTCTCGAGCATGATCTTTCTAGTGACCATTAGCCTATTCTAGAGACCCGTAGGCTATTCGGAAGGTGAAATTAGGGTTTCATGTTTTGAAGGATGCTCTTGCTTGAGGTTGGTTGTTTCAATGGCGGATTCTTTCTGGGTTTTCAGAGAGCTTCGCAGTGATATGTTGTTCTTGGCATTCTGAGCAATTTCAGGAATTTACTATTTTTAGTAAATTCTATTTCTGGCAGTGTTCCTGTTGGTTTTGGCATGGTTGACCTTCTACTTCAGACTGATCAGTTGGCTTGCTCATTTATGGCTTCGGGGCACAATTGGAGAGATAAGTCGAATTATTTAATTAAAAGTCATGTTTTAATGTTATGTTTTAACATTGACCCCCTTGGCCTAGCTCGTCACTTTAAGTTGTTTTAAAAGATGTCTTTATGGGTGGGCGCCTCATTGAAAGAAATTAATTATATTTCTTATAAAGTAAAGATTAACCCAAGCTCAAATTGGACGCCAACTTCAAGGAGGAAATAAAGTATTATTAAAAAGTCAAAGTTTGCTTGGAAAAGTGGGACGCCTTCTATTGGAGGATTAGGGTTTGGTTCGAAAAGGAAGTTTAGGGTTTCGAGAAAGATCATCTGAAAATTATAAAAGGAGGCCATTGGTTATCATTGAGATCATCTTTTGTCTACAGGAATGTTATGCTTCCGGATTGGCTTTGGGATTGCTTCGAGGAATGTACGCCTCCTAGCTTGGCATTGCTTCTCGCTTGAAAGATAGCGACTAGTGGTGAGATAGTGTAGTTTGAGAGTTTTGCATTGGGATTTGTGCATTTTAATCAACTTATGGCTTTCTAGTTCAGATTATGCATATTAGAGGTTTTTTAGAATTGCATTTTTTATTATAGCAGATTGTCTTTTTCGTTCATAAGTCAAAAATACAAAAAAATATCATTCTGGGTATTGTCTAGATCTCTCTGTCTGTGAAGGACGAACTATTTCCTTAAGTTTCAGATTTTTTGGAAAAGGATTCAATTTTTAAAGTCAAATCGC
Organism: Sequoiadendron giganteum; assembly: GCA_007115665.2. Classification (NCBI taxonomy): domain Eukaryota; kingdom Viridiplantae; phylum Streptophyta; class Pinopsida; order Cupressales; family Cupressaceae; genus Sequoiadendron; species Sequoiadendron giganteum. Next base: position 394,293,986 of record CM021102.1, on the reverse strand, counting down.
CCCTCTTGCTGGGCCGTACCATCTGTCCTTGCATTGATTCTCGTGCATAAATCAAAGAGAGGCTTTTGGGTCTGTTCTGGGTTGCAGTCTTGGGTGCCTTCATCATTAGGGTCTATTGCATTTCATTTCATGTCAATCGAATGACCTATGAGAGAGTTATGATCATTTATGTCAGTTAATAGTTGCTGGTTATAAAATTAAAGTGCAGATCTGTTAAAAATCAGAATCATCATTTGGTCTATGAGAGAAGACATTGGTCTTAGCATCCGTGATTAAGCAAAGGAGAGTTCTTTTATATGATGTAAAGCTAATCTATTAAATTCATATGCTCTTGGCAGGCGAATGCTCCTCATTTTGTAAGCTGACAGTAGTACTGGCAGCAATTCTCAATCTTGCTTAATTCTGCTTCGTAATGCTTATTTCATATTCTGAAGTTGCTTTGTAATATCTATCACCTCCGCCCTATGGTAGCTCCTTCCCCACTCCGGGTTAGAAAGCACATTCTGGGTGTCGAGTTACTTTCAGCATTCTAGCCTATTTCCCTTCAAAGCATTGTAATTCTTAGCACTCCGCCATATGGTCACCTCAATTCCACACTGGATTGGGTAGCACATACTTGGTGTTGAGTTTTCTTTTAGTATTTGTAATGTAGAAGATCCTCTGACCATATGCTCGCCATCATCAGCGCCATCCTTGGTTGCAGTTCCTTCCAGTTCTGTTTCTGCATTTAGACCCTCTGACCAATGCTCACACCTTGCCCACATCGGGATCCTGGTGTACATTCTGGTTAGAGTTGCTTCAGCATTGTTTGGTTTAGCTGCTAACCTTAACGGGTGCATTGGCTTGTAATTTGCAATTGAAAATTTAAAAAAAAATTGGCTCAGAATATTTCAGAATTCAAGTAAAATGTTCCAAGGCACAAAGTGAAAGTAGCCTATCTAAAATGCACCCAAGTCAAGAAGAACTGGCTTCAAAATATTCTAAGGCATTAAGTGAAAGCTCCACCGCGGAAATGCGCCCACCTTGATGAGTCTCTCAAAATATTCTAAGGCTGGAGAAATGGAAGTTGGACCCCTCAAATGCGCCCTCACCTTAAAAGAATTAATGAAAGCCTTGGAAATGCCTAAGGCATGGGATAATGGAAGTTAAAGAACTGAAATGCGCCCTCCAAACAGAAGCTCCCTAGGCTATTTGCGACCATGATGGAGGAATAGGCTGAAAATGCCTAAGTATGAGAAAATAAGAGCCCATAAGCTAAAATGTGCCCAAAGGGAAATGAGCAAGCATGAAAAGTTTCTAAGTGTATGGAATCAAAGCTACACTTCCAATATGCGCCCAAGGAGAAGTGGAGACTTAGAAATTTGTCTAAGGCAAGAAAACAAAAGCATGGAGTAGGAAATGCGCCCATGAAGTGAAGTGGTGTTATGAGAATTTCTAAGTATGAAAATTGCAGCACATGGCCTCAAAGGCGCCCTTGACTTGAGGTGAAGGAGCTTAAAAAATTTCTAAGTATGAAAACAAAAGTCTACCCCTTGAAATGCGCCCTTGAAGGAGGCTTGATGATAAAATTTGCCTAAGGCATTGAAAATGGAAGGAGCTACCCCCAAATGCGCCCAAGGAGGAGAAGGAAGAGCTGACTTAAAAGGTTTCTAAGAGTGAGGGAAATAAAACCTCACTAGCTAAAATGTGCCCAGCAAGGTGAAAGGACTTAGAATTTTTCTAAGTCATGAAAAATTGCAGCTGCATATTCCAAATGCGCCCTCAAAGCATACAAGGGATGTAAAATGCTAAGGCAATGGAAATGGAGGTACAAGGAGTTAAATGCGCCCCCCAGCAATCAAATAGAGGTGGAGAAATTTCCAAAGCAAGGTAAAATAAAAGGCGGCCTTCCTAAGTGCGCCCAAGGGAAGATAATTTAATTTAATTTTTTTTCTAAGGCATTTTCTAAGGAGAAAATGAAAATATGCCTAGGGGGTGATATTAAAATTTCCAGAGGCGGGATGAAATATGCCCATGAACAAGAGAGGAAATTCTTCAAGGAATTAGAGAAAAATGCCAAGACAGGAAATTGAAGACTGTAGGTATGAAGTGCGCCCAAGATTGAAAATGGATAAACCTTAGCAATTTTTTTATTATTTTTTAAATAATAAAAATTAAACTTACCCCCTTCGTTTGGATACACATGGAAATGATGAGTTCCGAGGGGAAAATTCTTCTAGGTATTGGACATTTCCCATTGGGAGATGATTTAAAATTGTTCCACACCTTGCTCGTGTTGTTTTGACAAAGATTTTTGCCTGGCACCAGTTTAATGATTTTCCTAGGCGAAAATAACTTTTCTAAGGCAAAGAAATGTTCTTACAAAAATGCCTCGGCTGGTGATGTTGAATGAAAGCCTAGATTATAGTGGATGGAATTTATAAAGCAGACAAAATTGTCTAAGGAAAGGAAAAATAAAGCAACAAGGGGTCAAATACACTCACAGGGTAGAGATGAAATTTGTCTAAGGCATGAAGAATTTGAAGATGAAATGAGGCTCAAACATCAAGCATTCAAATGCGTCCTCAAGGTGAAATATTTCCTAAGGCATGGACTCCAAGCACAAGATGGTGGATGCACCCTTGAAGAAGACTTCATGAAATGAACACCAAGCATCCAGATGTTGAAAAGTTATAAAAGTTTGCTAGAAAATGACGAATTTTATCAGACATCAAGTAGACCTTGGAAGTCAGAACGTGGGAATTAGGTAAGTAAAGTGAAGTTATGATTATAAGCGTTTTGATGCTCCTCTTTTGTTTTGTAGGATGAACACCGAAGCCAGCGCATGAAGACTTGAGGCGATGAAGCTGGACAATGTTATAACTTTGGAAAAAGGAAACGACAGTGGAGATTTGTCTAAGGCATTGGGAATGTGGTGCAAAAGGGGGCTAAACACACCCAAGGCAATGAGCTAAAAAGATGTGAAAGTTACAAGAGAGAAATGCATCCAAGAATGAAAGCATCAGGAGGAATTAACGAAGAAGAGCTTTTTGCAAGGAGGATTGGAACCAAGTGTTGTTGCCTCCTCCTAACGCAACCAAATTGGCAAGCAGAGCAGTGGGAACACGTTTCTGGACAAGAATCTTCTAGAAGAAGATAGTGGGCATTAATTGTAGATAGTGGTTCCTACAGAGGAGTGGAGAATATTATGTGCATTCATTGCCCCACTCCTCTTTGTGGCGGTTTTTAGGGCAAAAACCCTAATTAGGGCATATGTGACTCGATCTGAGCCCTTCTTTGTAATTGAATCTGAGTCGTTCGTTGGACTGGGCCAACTATAAAAAAGGGCATCCCCCCTCATTTGTAGAAAAAAAAGTAGATTAGATCAAGAGATAAGAGAGATAGCTAGAAGATAGAACTTAGAAGTAGCATAGCATAGACTTCATAGTTTAGATTGAAGAGGAGAGGAATTTTTCCCATTTGGGACTGTTGACGTGCTTTTTATAACAGCGCCAGCACAGAGTAAAGTTGTCCAACGGTCACTCTATTCTCTCTTGATCAAAGTGTCCCACATGCTAAGATTGCTTGAAAGTTCATGTGTTCGACTCCAAGGTTCCTTTTATCGCGAATAGACTCAGTTGGTTGATGTGTTTTGCTGGCTATTTCAAGGGGACTTACGTAGTTGTTCGACTCTGTGAAGCAATGAATGATTTGGCAATATTGTTCTGGTATCTAGACTGACTCGAAAATGCAAAATTTAAAGGGGATAGGGATAGGGATTCTACAAATCTATTTCTAAAGGGTGGAGGACGAAGATCGACTTAAACAATCTTCAAACCAAACTTTGCTTTGTCTCCTTTCGAACAACTCCGACAAAGTTGGTGCAATCTTCAAAGGATGAGAAAAGTGTTCAAACTATGACACAACATGTTCATACCGTCCATACGATGCATACAAACATATGAACCATAATCGAAGTTAAGTGCTGATACTCCAGTTGACCACGCAAGGCGAACTTACCATCAGTAAGCCCGCTAGTGGTATGGATGAAAGAAGATATGCTCAAATCACAACGCCACACTCCACAATTAATGACTACTTGCATGAAATAAAATCTATTTTACTCTATCTACCTTGAATTGGAAAGACGAAATGGCCTTGCTAGCTACTCATAACAAAGAAGAAATCACCGATCAATGAAACTCTTTGTATTATGAAAAGTGTTCACAACAACCTTTTACAAAACTTTCAAAGGAAAGTTTTCTTCCCTCCTCAATCTAAAGCTAACTTCTAAGCTAAATGCCTTCTACTCTCTAGCTCTGATCCAATTCCAATTCTAATCTCTATCTCTAATTCTAATAGATTACAAATGAGGGGGGATGCCCCTTTTATAATAAGTCCAATTCAGTGGGCGGTTCAGATCAAATTACAATGAAGGGCTCAGATCGAGCCACCTATGCCCTGATTAGGGTTTCTGCCCTAAAAACCGCCACAGAGAGGAGTGGGCAATGAATGCACAGAATATTCTCCACTCCCCTGCAGGAATCATAATGAGCATTTAATGCCCACTACCATCATCAAGAAGATCCTCATCCATGAGAGCGTTCCCATTGGCCTTCTCCCGGATAGCAAACTCGATCAACCGGGCCAATACCGCTTCAACCTCCTAGGCAGAAATCGGTGGAATGTGGTTGAGCTGGAACTCCAAGACTGCCATCGTCTGTCCGTGCCGGATGTAAGACTTCTTCCATGCCGCTAAGGCGTCCTGGGTATGCTAAATAATAATAGAGAAAGTGGAGACATTCTCAAAGTCATCCAGGACAAGCGACCTCGCAGCTGAGAAGAATGGAGCCAGTTTGTCTTTCAAGCCATCAGCAGTTATTTCCTCTGGGGCCAACTTTCTAGCAAATATGGCTTCTAATGTATTAAGGACTCCCTCCAAGATGTTACCCATTGCTTTCCTCACTCTGGCTGAATCTGACCTTGCTGCGTCATGAAATCCACGGCCTATGACCACCGAGGAGTACCAACTGGTGAAATCATACCTATCACCTCTCTGAATTACACCTCCATCCACCAAGGTTTCTAGGGGTATATGCATCAAAGCCCCCAAACGAAGTACATTCTTCGTTTGATAGATGCGAGTATCACCCCAGGCCTGATCTACTATATCCATCCATGCCAAAATACTTGAGGCCTGTCGATAAGCATCGGCAAGGTCCTCCATGAATTTCCCTGTCTCGGTATGAACACGGCTAACCCACTTGTCCGCCTCCGTTTCCATTTTCTTCAAATCCTCTAAGGCAACAACTGACTCCTTCGGAAGCTCTGATGGACGTTCTACTGCTGGGTTTGCTGGTTCACCTGGACGTGCTAGATTTTGCACGTATCCTATCAAAGTTTTGTGCTCCTTCTTCAATTTCTTATACTTCCCCTCCGTGCGGAGCAACTGATCCTTCAATGCCTGATAGGAGTTATCGAACTCCTCGATAACTTGGGCTCCTGTAGGACGACCCAACTCTACTGTGGTGATCACGTAATTTTCAGGCCTCTCCTCGATTCGATCACAATCTTCCCTCGGAATAGCCACCTGAAGCGT